>SJYX01010646.1:248506-307525 GCA_006410675.1 Oreotragus oreotragus
CAAAGAGTTGGACACGACTGAGTGACTTTACTTACTTACTTAGCAACAATAAAGACTTTTGTGTGGCTTATAATTTTCTACATGTTAAAGGAGAACACCGCCACCTTTATAAGTAAGAATATGTGTGTATTTGCATTTTAACTATTTAATATCACACTGTAGTTCACTATGCTTGTGAAGGACAGCATTTGATTGCATGCTAACCAAATGCATGCATTTAATAATGGCTTTATACCATTTAATGTTGTGGAATAAAGACAGGCTTTTTTTTTTTTCTTTTTTAACCAGTTTGGAGGTTAAAGTATCTATTTTAAATTAGTACAATCTTAATACTAGACAAGATTATCAGCAAGTCTGCAAATTTTGAAAGAACAATATGCAAATTGTTAGTGTCCCTTGAGAGGCATTAGTTTCTAAAGAGATTCACTGAAATATTTCAGGAAATATTTCAACTCAATATATACAGTCAAAAGTATGAGTCATGTAGTTAATGTACTAGTTTCCTGACTGACAGAGCTCTGAAAATGTCACCAGCTCTAGGCTGCTCACTGAGGGATGTAGAAACCATAATTGTATTTCGAAAGGCAGAATAGTCCCTAAGGTAGGATTTCCCAAGCATTTCACATCATAAAAGAGAAAAGGATAAAATATATGTGGTACTTGGGTGTAAAAGGATCAAAGTAGAAGGAAAATGGATGGCAGTTATTGTTCTGGCCATTCCAGTCCCCACTCAGCTTTCTTAAAGTCTGAAGACTTCTACACCTTAACTCAGTCATTTAATAATAGGTAATATATTGCATTCTTATAATGGAAAGATGGATATTATATTAAGTTAAAAAGGTGACTTGTTAATGCCATGCTCTTATATCAAGGTCTTTCCTTGATATAAAATATTAGTGAGAAAAAATATGATCCATTTTCTGACTTTCTACAAAATGGTAGAAATTTGATGTATCTGATTGACATTCTCAATTTTGAAAAATTGATATCTAAAAGATTAGGAATAATCTAGAAATCATGAGAAATTATGATATTAATATATTTGTTCACATAGTGTTTTAGCAGTAATACCCATATCCATTCCATTAACCATTCTTATTCATAAAACTAATACTCATATTTATATTTCTATCTGCCTCATAAATAAATCACTAGACTATAAAAGCAAAATCCATTTAAATAATAACTTGGAGAATAGCATGATTATGGGCACATCTCTTCCAGTGTTTTCTTTCCAAGCAATTTCATCCTCTATAAATCGTCTATAGTTTAATGTTTTCTAAAAAGAAACATTTTGACCAGCTTTCATGGCACCTTATGATCTGAATTTCAGTTATCTTTCCAAGAATTTCTTTCACTTTTTCTTTGCATACCCACATGACAGCTGTTTTCTAGGTCTGGGTAAGAAATCATCACAAACTTAATGGTTTAAGACAACACCCACTTATGGTGTCACCCTTTAGTAAGGCAGAAGTCTGATGGGCTCTGCTGGGTTCTCTGCTCATGATCTCACAATCCTAAGGTGTTGGCTGAGCTGACTCAGAGTCTTCCTCCGAGCTTGTGTGGTGTTTACAGAATTCATTCCCTTGCAGCGTAAGTTCAGGAAAGCTGAGCTTATGAAGCCTGAGTATTCATAGTAATCAGGAAAGAGCATCTCAGACTTTGAACTTCCTTTGAAGGCATCACCTGACTAGTTCAGACTCAACCAGGACAAACTCTCTCTTTTTTTAAACAAATACGTTCTTATTTATTTTAACTTTTAGAATTTATTTTTATTTTTGGCTGCTCTGGGTCTCCATAGTTACCCAGACTTTCTCCAGCTGTGGCAAGCAGAAGCTACTCTCTAGTTGTGTGTATGTGGCTTTCTCATAGGGGCTTCTTTTGTTTTCGAGCGTGGTCTCCAGGGCTCATAGGCTTCAGCAGGTGTGGTGCACAGGTTTTGAACCCATGTTCCCTGCATTGTCAGGCAGATTCTTAAACCCCGGACCACCAAGGAAGTGCAGGACATTCTCTCTTTGATAAGAGATTTTAGTTNGGCAGGGGCTTCTTTTGTTTTCGAGCATGGTCTCCAGGGCTCATAGGCTTCAGCAGGTGTGGTGCACAGGTTTTGAACCCATGTCCCCTGCATTGTCAGGCAGATTCTTAAACCCCAGACCACCAAGGAAGTCCAGGACATTCTCTCTTTGATAAGAGATTTTAGTTACATCTAGAAAAGTCCTGTTTGTCAGAAAAAGTAATATAACCATGGAAATGATATGCCCTGATATTCACAGATTATACCACACTCAAGAGCAGTTTACTACACAAAGTATTTTATATCAGGATGCAGAAATCTTAGAGACCATCTTATTTATTTATTTATTTATTTATTATTATTTTTTTTTTACACGAACTCCATCTTAGAATTCTACCTACCACATCAACCAAACTGAACTTCTTGCTCTTACTTATTCAGGTTTCACATGTTTTCCCAATACTTTTATTTGTGTACTTCCTTCTGTCTGGAATGATTCCTTTTCCTAAAATTCACATGTATGAATTTTATACAGTTTTAAAATTCAATATTTAGCATGCTATTACCTCATTGAAGAAGTTGATTCTCCAAGTATCTCAGGATTTTCAAACTGTCTGTTGATTACTACTGTGATGTGTAAGTACCATAATGAACATTTACTATTAAACAAATAGAATATAATATATTAAATATATTAACAATAAAAATAGAATAGAAAATATGACAGTATTATATAGAATAAAGATGAACTATTGTTTTGTGACACATTTGTTTCAATATTATGTATACAACACAATATAAAATAACTTTATCATTGTGGGTTGAAATAAAAAGAAGTTTGAGAAACACTGCTGAAACAAATCTCTAAAGTCAATTGTCATTTTCTAGGTTGAATTACTGTATCTCTGTGTCATTTTCTAGGTTGAATTACTGTATCTCTGTGTCATTTTCTAGCTTGAATTACTGTATCTCTGTGTCATATCTGTTCTGTATTCTTCATTCTTTCAAGGAGGAGCTACATTTTATTATCTTTGCATCTCCCATAGGAGCTAACATAGTGCCTAATATGATCCAATAAAAATGTGAATGAATAAAAGTAAAGTTTGTTTTATATTTTCAGTTTTGTTTTCCAGCAAATAATCAAGTTAAATGTAAATCATTTCTTCTTAATTTTCCTTATTTTATATAAAATGTCCTTATTAATTAAATATAACAAATACTTTTACTAATAATAGTGAAGTGAAGTTGCTTAGTCGTGTCCGACCCTTTGCGACCCCATGGATTGTAGCCTACCAGGCTCCTCCGTCCATGGGATTCTCCAGGCAAGAGTACTGGAGTGGGTTGCCATTTCCTTCTCCAGGGGGTCTTCCCGACCCAGGAATCGAACCCGGGTCTCCAACATTCCAGGCAGATGCTTTAACCTCTGAGCCACCAGGGTATTAGGGTTTATTTTATTTTTCTTCATATATTTCTCCTTTTTTGTCTCAGATTTTCCAGTCAACAGGTTAGTTTTTAAAATCAGTAAAATTACATGAATTTCAGACCATTAAAGATACATGTTGCAAAATCGAACCCTCCAACATTCCAGGCAGGTGCTTTAACCTCTGAGCCACCAGGGAATCATTGTAAATTTTAGGCATTGGCTGTATATAGACCTTCAAGTGATTGATTAAAATGTTTCTGCTATTAAATTATTAAATTTCTGGAGAAAATTACATTTTACTTGAATATTTATTAAATGTCAAGTTCAGGGCAACCAGAAATACAATAGAACATAGCATGGTAAGGCCCTTGACCTTGGAGTGCTTTCAGTCTATTTATTTAAACATAAATTTAAGAATTATACTGAGACTACCATTATCAAAGGCAGAGTTTTGCAATAAAGAATTGCTGAGAGAACCTACCATAGAGAGAGAGTCAACAAGGTTTTCTCTGAGGAGGAGAAAGTCAAGAATTTAAGAACTTGGAAATTGTAAGATGCTTTTGTTCAAGACCAGAAATAGACAACACGCGTGAATAATTTACTGTGGAATCATGTGATTATGTCTTAGTAGAAAATATTAATTATACATGAGTAGTACTCATGTCATATAGTGGAATATAATCATTCAGTGAATATTATGTTATATGCAAATTTAGCCCTTATACAAAAATTCAAAATTCTTCCTTTCTCTCTTTCTATATATAGGTCTTTTTCTATACCTGTATACTTACACTTTGTTGTTATTTAGTTGTAAGTCTTGTCTTTGAGACCCCAAGAACTGTAGCCCACAAGGCTCCTCTGTCCATCAGATTTCCCAGGCAAGAATACTGGAGTAGGTTGCTATTTCCTTCTCCAGGGGATCTTCCCAACCTAGGGATGGAAGTCTCCTGCATTGCAGGCAGATTCTTTACAGATGAGCCACTAGGGAAGCCCCTTTGTTTTGCTTATGTGGTCTAAATGGATTTGTCTGTTCAGAAAATTATCAAGTCTCCATTTGAATTGGGGGGCAGAGGTAATAAATTTTTTTTTAAACCTAGATTTTAAAAAATGGATACATTGATATTAGTGGATATATGTTTTATTAGGCATATCTCTCACCATAGAATATTCAAAATTTAAAAATTACATCTCCAATTACTTTCCTCAATATTTTTCTGAAGTAAAAAATCTGCTCTCCCTGAAGTTATAACTCAAATTCAGAAACTGCAGATATTCAAAGACCTAAACAAATATTTTTTCTTATGCTTCAAAAACATACCCTTCCTCCTCTTGGCTAGAATGTTCAAGTAATGCATTGAAGTATGTTTCCATCAAAAATAACCTTAAACAATGCACTTGTGGCACAGCCTTAATATGATACTTACTTGTATACTAATCTGGTTCAATCTAGATTTTCAGTGTAAAAGATTGGTAGGAGTATTGATGTGGCAAGATAATTAGTTTTTGGTTTCTACTCTCTTTTAGAGTTTAGAGCATACTAGTTCCATATTTAAAGACTTTTAGAACTTACCAAACTGAATGCAAACAATTCAGTGTGGGGGTCTTAGGATCTTCAGACCAGGTTCTGCCTCTTATTTCGGTCTACTTGCTAACTACCCCCTGCATAGAGCCTGCATTTTATCCAAACACAAATTATTCTTGCTCTTTTCTAAGCATGGCCCCTTAATTCTAATATCCATGACTTTACTCTTATTATTCCTTTGCTCATAAACTTTCCTACTTTTCTAAATGTTTTATTTTAATCCATTCTTAATGCCCAACACAAATACAGACATTTCTGGAAAGACTCTGTGTTCCTTAGAAAAAGTATAGTCTCCTTCTCCTTCATGTTTTGTAGAAATCTATTTGTGAATTCTGTTATGGTAACTGTCATTCTCTGATTTGTGTTATTATTAGTGAACATTTATCATTTGTCCACCACCAGACTATAAATTCACTGTTTGTTCATATTGATGGCCCAAATATGCTCAATGAATATTCTCTGAAAATTGTTCTTCAGCAGCAACTCAGGGAAGCATCATGATTTATGCTTTGATTTGTAAGCTTTAAAAATGTATTTAAAGCACTTTTTTCTCATGGATATTTTTAAACTCATACTTGTTTCTAAATGAATGATTCAGATTTCAGACCATTATTTTGGAATTTCATATTAACTTTTGCCCAAAAGTCATTGGGTAGATTGTCTCTCTTGTGTTCAGTTGTTATTGCTTTGCTTCAGAGTCAAAGTTTACAGAGTCAAAATGTTACATGAAGGAATAGTTCTGTATTATTCCTAACCATTTTTATGCTCCAACAAGAGAGTTTTTTTTCTTTTTTAACCTTTGCTTAGAAAATCTTAGTTTTAAGGTTTAAGACTATAGTTCTAAGGAGATATGCGTTTACATGATGTCACATTCTTTACACTTTTATAATTTTTTTAATGTAAAGAATAACTGAAGTTAGAGTGAATTAGTATTAACCTGTCTCTTATACACATCTAGATGTGTATAAGAGACAGGTTATAGCTATCCAGACATTTAGGAGGAGATAACAGGTTGACTTGGAATACTGACAGTGAAAATAATCTGAAACTATATAATTTTTTTTTTAAGTTTAAAGGAAGAATCAATAATACTTAGCAACAAATCGAATACATAGGATATAGTCAGGAACTATGTCAAAGCTGACTACAAAATTTCTGTCTAGTATCTGAGAATACTCCTATACAATTGCCCACCAAAAGGGTGTTCAGTGCTCTGGTGAAGCAGATTTTTGATCTCAAAGGTAAAATTTAAGTCAGACACTTATAGGCTGACTGAAGTTGCTGTCGAGAAAGCATATAAAATATGTAAGTCCCTGGTGGCTTAGAGGTTAAAGCGTCTGCCTCCAATGCGGGAGACCTGGGTCCGATCCCTGGGTCCAATCCCTGGGCATTTTATAATTTTTTTAATGTAAAGAATAACTGAAGTTAGAGTGAATTAGTATTAACTGACTAATTGCCACAGGAAGTTATGTTTCTGTCTTTATGTATCAAACAAACACGTCTCAGTGTTACCCTTTAAAAAGATTAGGAGCATACTAGAAACTATGAACAAAATATTATTTTGTATGTGTGAGGGCTACACTAAGAATATCTTCTTCCAGGAAACTGGAGGAGATTGAACTACAGAGCCTGAGATAAAAATGATAAAATTTATTTCCATCTATTAAACTCAGGGTTTGAAGTCTTTACTTGGGTCCATGTCTTCTGCTTCCAACATGCATTTTCACTGCTTTCTTCTGAGTGTGACTTTTGGAACTGGATAAAAAAACTGTTGCCTCTATACCTGGATGCTGAAAGAGCTTGTATTTTTCTGGATGAAGCATAAAACAAAAATCCTCTCATCTGAAGTTCTAGCTGTAGATATTAGAGTAGCCACATGGAGAAATGTGATTTATTATTCCATTAATGATATGATATTTTACTTACAGGCTTTAGGTACCACACTGCTTCAGTTTCTCAGTGATGTAGGCTTGCTTATTCAGAGAATAATGAATACTTACTGATTCATTAACAGCAACCCTTAAATTTTATGATTTTTTTAATAGAAAAAATTTGATAAATCTTTCTGACAACCAGCTGGTGTTCAAACACTTGAACCTGAATAAAAGGCTCTTAATAAATGACTAGATGTTTGTAACTTGTAATTCCATTGCCTTGGAAACAAATTTGTTTGAATCAAAGTTTTTCTCAGCAGATAATCTGCATTTGAAATTAATTATCATAATTCATTATAATTTGCATAAAATTTGATGGGAAAACATTGTCTTGGAAACTCTTAGGATTATAGTCTGTAGAAAGTGATCTAGCAATCTCATTACTTTATGGGCCATGTAAACATTCATCAATTTTGCCAAATACAGGACATGCAGGGTTTTTTTTTTNCTTTTATAATTTTTTTAATGTAAAGAATAACTGAAGTTAGAGTGAATTAGTATTAACTGACTAATTGCCACAGGAAGTTATGTTTCTGTCTTTATGTATCAAACAAACACGTCTCAGTGTTACCCTTTAAAAAGATTAGGAGCATACTAGAAACTATGAACAAAATATTATTTTGTATGTGTGAGGGCTACACTAAGAATATCTTCTTCCAGGAAACTGGAGGAGATTGAACTACAGAGCCTGAGATAAAAATGATAAAATTTATTTCCATCTATTAAACTCAGGGTTTGAAGTCTTTACTTGGGTCCATGTCTTCTGCTTCCAACATGCATTTTCACTGCTTTCTTCTGAGTGTGACTTTTGGAACTGGATAAAAAAACTGTTGCCTCTATACCTGGATGCTGAAAGAGCTTGTATTTTTCTGGATGAAGCATAAAACAAAAATCCTCTCATCTGAAGTTCTAGCTGTAGATATTAGAGTAGCCACATGGAGAAATGTGATTTATTATTCCATTAATGATATGATATTTTACTTACAGGCTTTAGGTACCACACTGCTTCAGTTTCTCAGTGATGTAGGCTTGCTTATTCAGAGAATAATGAATACTTACTGATTCATTAACAGCAACCCTTAAATTTTATGATTTTTTTAATAGAAAAAATTTGATAAATCTTTCTGACAACCAGCTGGTGTTCAAACACTTGAACCTGAATAAAAGGCTCTTAATAAATGACTAGATGTTTGTAACTTGTAATTCCATTGCCTTGGAAACAAATTTGTTTGAATCAAAGTTTTTCTCAGCAGAAAATCTGCATTTGAAATTAATTATCATAATTCATTATAATTTGCATAAAATTTGATGGGAAAACATTGTCTTGGAAACTCTTAGGATTATAGTCTGTAGAAAGTGATCTAGCAATCTCATTACTTTATGGGCCATGTAAACATTCATCAATTTTGCCAAATACAGGACATGCAGGGTTTTTTTTTTGTGTGTGAGAGAAAAAAGATTATACATAAACATTGTTTCTTTCAGATGGTGACTCATTGATTCAAAAGGATGGGTTCTGTATGGAATGTAACATCTAGTATAGGGAAATTAATCTTGGGAACAAGGAGATTTTTGAGAACATTTCTTTCTGAAATTGCTTTGAAAGTGAAAGTGTTAGTCTCTCAGCCAGTCCAACTCTTTGCAAGTCATTGACTGTAGCCCACCAGGTTCCTCTGTCCATGGAGTTCTCCAGGCAAGAATACTGGAGTGGGTTGCCATTTCCTTCTCCATGGTATCTTCCCAACCCAGGGATAGAACCCACATCTCCTGTGTCTCCTGCATTGGCAGGCAGATTCTTTACCATCTGAGCCACCAAATATTTTATGTTACAAATATGACTGATTTTCTGGTGGATATTTGGAAAATTTTGACTTAAGTAAAAATTTCTGGTAGTTCTTCCACTAAAGTAACAACAAAAAGCTGTGTTCTCTATTTCTGCTTTTCTACTTCTGCTTTTCTCACCACTCCTCTTTTATCTTACAGTTCTTTACCAAACTTATCATCTCTACAAGGACAAGATATTTTTCCCTGGGCAGAGGATAGAAGACTTCATGAAGGGGTTCGACTTCTGAACAGGATCTGAACATAAGGGGTTAGACTTCATAACATAAAAATCTTATATACATACACTTACTTATACCTCTCCACATGATAAATTACCAGTGCAATTATGATAGTTATAACAAAAGATAAAATAATGCATTTTTAAAATCAGAAGTGTGTTAAAAGCTATGAGAGCATAAAGGGAAAATGAAATATCCTCACAGTGAAATTGACATATGAACAATTATGTTTAGAGCACAGATAAAAGGGGTAAAGGCATAGGGAACTGCATAACCACATTTTTTTTTAAAAGATACATTTGATAAGATGTAAGAAGTAAAAAAAAGATAAAAGCTTTTGAGAAGAAAGTAGCAACACAGATGCTGGTTGACTACATATCACCCTAAAGTAGACTGTCAAAAAGAGTCTACCAGGAGCTGGCAATGGCCACTCCTGCTCCATAATTCAGGGAAGAAAGTCCTCAAGGAATCCTTATGTTTACTGTCAATGACACTGATGTTGACTGTAGACCACAAAAGGTCCATGGTCTAGGGCACAAAAGTCCTGGGAGAGAACTTGTATGTGTTTTGTTTGGTTTTATTTTTTCATTTTTTTATTTTGAGTCAAATACTTCTTTTTGGGTAGTTAATAGTTGTGTTAGTCACACAGTTGTTTCTGACTCTTTGTGGCAACATGGACTGTAGCCCACCAGACTCCTCTGTCCATGGGATTCTCCAGGCAAGAATACTGGAGTGGGTTGCTGTTCCCTTCTCCAGAGGATCTTCCGGACTCAGGGATTGAACCCGGGTCTCCTTCATTGCAAACAGATTNGGACTGTAGCCCACCAGACTCCTCTGTCCATGGGATTCTCCAGGCAAGAATACTGGAGTGGGTTGCTGTTCCCTTCTCCAGAGGATCTTCCGGACTCAGGGATTGAACCCGGGTCTCCTTCATTGCAAACAGATTCTTTACTGTCTGAGCCACAGGGAAGTACCTTATGTAGCTAAAAGGCAAGAATAATTTGTAATCTAATCAAAGTAACCAAACCAGATAATCTGGTAGAAAATATAAAAGAAAGATGCAATCCAATAAGTGACATCATATTATATGACTGAAAGTGGCATGGTTTTAAAAGTGAGCTGCCAAAGACAAATACTTTTCTGCATACCTCCAATACTGAACAGATAGCAGAGCAGCTTTGAATGACCAATAAAAAAATTGGTTCTGATCAGTAAGTAGCAAGTATTTACATATATCTGTTAGCATATTTATTTGAAATTTGGAAACAGGAGAAAGGGATTACTCCATCCTTTTTCACAAAAGCTTTACTTTTTTCTTATCAGACAAATTTTACAACCATAAGGACAGGACAAAAATCAAATTGTAGAATTTTATTCAATAAAGTTGCAGATAATTTTGTGCTGTGCAATGGATTAGACATCAAAGATTATGGTTTATGGCTCCTTTAGACATTTACCATTTTTAAATAATCGAATATAGCAATTTTATCTGATTTTGATAAGCTGCCATACACATTTAGTTTCTCAAGTGATCTTTGAACTGTTTTAAATGTCTTGTGTGCATGCTGAGTCACTAAGTCATGTCTGACTCTTTGCGACCCTATGGACTATACCACCAGGCACCTCTGTCCATGGGATTTCCTAGGCAAGCAAGAATACTGGAGTGGGTTGCCATTTCTTTCTTTAGGAGATCTTCTCTGTCCAGGAATTGAACCCATGTCACCTGCACTGGCAGGAGGATTCTTTATCACTGAGCCATCAGGGAAGTCCTTTAAATGTCTTACTGGTGAATTCATTAATAAGCAGAATAAAATCTTTATCGTGACTTAATTTTACATTTGCAAGAGTCATGATTTTCTTTAACAAAATATGCTTTAATATAGTCTCACAAGGGAGAGGAAACTAGGCTATCATTATTTCCCATTTGGGTTTTCAGTTGCTCCTTAGTTTTATTTTCTGCTTTCAAGCACATTGTTATAATAGTTTGATACCTACATTAATGTGAGAATTGTCTTGCTGTCATGTGTGTTACTTTATGCTTGGAAATTATAATCATACTGATTCAGATCCTATTCCCAGTTCTTCTATGTATTAGTTTCATGACACAAGCAATGACTAAATTTATCTGATTTTCCCATCTCAATGGTAAAATGAAAGACCTCTTGCATAGTGTTATCATGAGAATTTAAAAGGAATATTTCATTTTGAGCACCTAGCAGGTGTAGAACATAGAAGGAACACACACATTCTAATAGTCCAATTTGTATTGAATTTAATGCCTTTATTAAGAAAAAATACCTTTATTTTGTCGGTTTCAGGTAAAAATTCATATTTTTTTCTGACATGTTTATTGAGTACTGAACACATCTACAGCTTAAACATTGCATTTTTATTGTTCTAAAGTTTGCATTTTTTCTATTTTTATTGGGATATCCTTTTTATCCATGCCGAATGTTTCTACTATTTATTTCCTGCTTCTCCATTCTAGGGTTTATAGATGATTTTTTTTTTTTCTCATCAGTATGTTTGGGAATAAGAAACCTGCATGCCTGACTTGGCTCTAACCTCTCTCCCTCTCAGGAGGCAACAGAGTGCAGGAAGTCTTCTATTGATGGTTCTTTAAGGGCAGATGAAGGAAACCCTCTTTTATTTATAGGAGGTGAGGTGCATGTCTATGTTTGGATTTGTAAAGCAGGCTAATTCTGGTTTTAGCTAACAAGTGTATTTTGACTCACACTCAATTATGACTCCATGTTTGTTTTTCACTCATAAAGGTAACCTTTGATCTCCACTGCCATTTCCTTGTATTATTTGTTAATTTGTTCAAAACAGATGTTGAAACATAAGATGCTTTTGTAGGAGCCTGTAAGATACCCAATACCTATCTCAATTTCTTCCTTTTCGTTAAAGACATCTTTCATTCTCCCTAGTCTCTTGACAGTTCTTTTCCTGTGTTGGATCACAGATAGTCCATGGTTGTCTAAGGCATTCATCATTTTGAGGCATTACCAACTCTAAAGTAACTAGGTATCCCTTTACTGTTGATATTACATATTTTTATTGAGAAAAAGAACACCCTAAGACAGGTAGGCAGAGGTGTATTACTGCTAATTTCTATGTATACTTAATAATGGTCAAGTTGTCACATAAAATTTACAATAAAATTATTTCCATTTTAGAAAAGAGAAAAAATTGAGTCATAGTAACACAACCTGAGCAGTGTACAAGGCTCAGAGTAAGAGTCCAGCAGTTTGACTTCAAGAACTTTGAGATCTTCACTACCGTGTCTCTTTATGTATGAGAATGCAAAAGCAAAGAGGAGATAGGGGCTTTTCTGTCATTCAGAAGATTTGCTTATATGAGCTCAAATGTTTGTTGTTCAGTCACTCAATCTGGCTCTTTGTGACCCCCATGGACTGCAGCATGCCAGGCTTCCCTGTCCTTCAGTATCTCCAGGAGTTTGCTCAAATTCTGTCCAGTGAGTTATGTCATCCAACCCTCTTACCCTCTGTTGCCCCATTATCCTCCTGCCTTCAATCTTTCCCAGTATCAGTGTCTTTTTCAGTGGGTCAGCTCTTGGCATTAGATGGCCAAAGAATTGGAGCTTCAGCATCAGTCCTTCCAATGAATAATCAGGGTTGATTTCCTATAGACTGGGTTGATCTTCTTGCAGTTCAAGGGACACTCAAGCAGTCTTCTCCAGCACCACAATATGAAAGCACCAATTCTTCGGTGCTCAACCTTCTTTAGGGTCTAACTCTTGCATCAGAACATGACTACTGGAAAAACCATAGCTTTGACTGTACAGACCTTTAATACACTGCCTAGGTTTGTCATAGTTTTTCTTCCAAGGATCAAGAATCTAATGTTTACTAGCTATATATAACTTTGAGACAATTTATGTAACATCTTGGAGCCTAAAGTTTCTCATGTGTTCAATGGAGCTATTAATACCTGATCTGCATTCTTGCCAGACTTATTGGGAAGGTAAAATTTTAGAAAACTCTTAATTCATTTCATATGTTGTGTCTTGCCTTATTCCAAAAAGGTTTAAGACAGTGTGAACATGCCTATGAAAGTTCTTTGTTACATTTTAAACAGCTGAATATAATCATTGTTTATAAAAGTAAACCCTAGCAGAGGTGAGCATATACCAGCTCCAGGAAGAAAAGCCACCTCTGTCGTGGCAAGTCTTTCACTTGCTGGTGAAGAATATTTTATGGAAACACCCACCATCATTGTTGAGAGGAAGTGGGGATTTCTAAGGCATTGACTGGCACCAGGCTTTTTGTGCTCATCGTTATCCAGGAGACATAACTAACTAAATATAAATCATATGATTTCAGAATTTTGAAAGAAGCTGAAAACTCAGCATCAGAGAGGATGGAAAAGGGTAGCAACCACCACATAATTTGTGGTGGGATATGGAAGAATCTCATTTTAAGAACAGATAATAGAATTTATGCAAAAGATATGAGACAGAAAGTGCTCAGAGAGTCTAGGCAAAATAATAATAATTTAAAATGGCTTTTTTTGAAAGCTACATAGCTTTCTGGATGTTTCTCCAAAACTGCTGTGTTTTCTTCTACAGTTAAATTTCCAGAAATGCTCATAGTTCAACAACACATGTAAAAAAACTGTTCTTAGGGAATAAATGACCCGTTTGTATTCAAACCACTGATGTTAGTAATGTGCAAAGTAGGTGAATCACACCAGCCAGTGAGTACTTGTAAACCAATTTAGCCACAAGTATTATAATATAGGAAATAGATGCTAGTTTTAAAGGCACAGGAAAGGGTATGATTCTGGTAATTAATATTCCATTGTTTCATACTGGCATATTTTTATCAGAATATGAAGTAGAATGGAGAGACATTTCCCTATATCTTTGGAATGTATGTCAAAATGCAATTATATATGATTGCATTTTGAATTTTGAATTAATTTCCAATTTCTTAACTGAGATATCATTAAATTAGAGAAATAAATATGTAGCAATAGCAAAATGAAAAATTTACATCCTGCTACTGCTGCTGCTGCTGCTAAGTCACTTCAGTCGTGTCCGACTCTGTGTGACCCCATAGCTGTCAGCCCACCAGGCTCCCCCATCCCTGGGATTCTCCAGGCAAGAATACTGGAGTGGGTTGCCATTTCCTTCTCCAATGCATGAAAGAGAAAAGTGAAAATGAAGTCGCTCAGTCTGTCCGACTGTTAGCGACCCCATGGACTGCAGCCCGCCAGGCTACTCCGTCCATTGGATTTTCCAAGCAAGAGTACTGGGGTGGGGTGCCATTGCCTTTGCCGATCCTGCTACTAGAGAATAAGTACCCCTTGGCTGTTAAAACCGTGGGCAAATGTGTCACCAGACTTGGATTTAAATCTCTGATCTGCCACTACTTGCTAGCTATGCACCTATATGTGAATTGCAAAAATCACTCATCCCTTTGTTTTCCTATATGTAATATTAATTTCAATTAATAAGAATAATAGATCTATATGACTAAATGAGATAATGTATGGGGAACAGATTGCATAGTGTCTAGCTCATGAAGCTTAGTAGATGGTGTATATTCTTCCAGTTATTTTTAATGCTATTGGAAAAATTCTAATATTTCTCTTTATGGACATTAGACTGTCACAATGAAGACCTGGTGCCTCTTTATTAAAAAATAAATAAATAAATAAAAAATAAAAACAGCTGCTGCTGCTGCTAAGTCACTTTGTGAGACCCCATAGATGGCAGCCCACCAGGCTCCACTGTCCCTGGGATTCTCCAGGCAAGAACACTGGAGTGGGTTGCCATTTCCTTCTCCAATGCATGAAAGTGAAAAGTGAAAGCGAAGTCACTCAGTCGTGTCCCACCCTCAGCGACCCCATGGACTGCAGCCTTCCAGGCTCCTCCATCCATGGAATTTTCCAGGCAGGAGTACTGGAGTGGGGTGCCATTGCCTTCTCCGAAATCTGTTAAAGCTATGGAATCTTAATAGGCTCACATATTTATTATGTAAAGTGATGACTTCTATATGTTTTCAGGAGATACATTAATGACAGAGAGAGGAAACTGACATTTTTGTAACATCTACTATATATTTTTTGTATATAGTATATAGCACTTTTTAAACTTTTATTTATTTATTTATTTTTAATTTTTATTTTTACTTTATTTTACTTTACAGTACTGTATTGGTTTTGCCATACATTGACATAAATCTGCCACGGGTGTACACGAACTCCCAATCCTGAACTTCCCTCCCACCTCCTATCCCATATCATCTTTCTGGATCATCCCCATGCACCAGCCCCAAGCATCTTGTATCCTGTATCGAACATAGACTGGCGATTCTTTTCTTACATGATAGTATACATGTTTCAATGCTATTCTCCCAAATCATCCCACCCTCTCCCTCTCCCACAGAGTCCAAAAATCCGTTCTATACATCTGTGTCTCTTTTGCTGTCTCGCATACAGGGTTATCATTACCATCTTTCTAAATTCCATACATATGAAGAGCACCCAACTTTGACTTAGGGGAATCTGCGCTCATCTCCCATCAGAAATAACATAGATCCATCATGTGTGTGAAGTGTCTTTCCCCCTTGGTTAAGGTATGAGTGGGATCACAAACTAAATCCTTCAGATGCTCTCTGAATGGAGCAGAACAACAAAAGCTTTACAAAGGCCCCAAACAATCAAACCTACTTATCTATAAGGTAATGCTTTTATGTTTTTGCCATCTTGAGCCTCTCCTCTCTAGTTCCTGCCATTATCTAAGCTTCATTTTAAAGCTTTTCCAAGTTCCTTAATTATTATGATTATTTTTTATGATAGTGAGAAATGGTTCTTACTGCAGTCCATGGGATTGCAAAGAGTCAGACATGACTTGGTAACTGAAAAACAACAAAAAAATTGGTTCTGTTGTTTGTGGCCAATAGATACAGCTAGTTTACAGCCAACTTTTTTCTTTCTTTTTCTATGATTTGATAGAATTATTTTGAAAGGGTGATTTGTATACCAGGATCACATTAAAGGGCTGTAGATCAGATTCCATTAGATCAGATTAGATTACAGATATTCCCATATAGTCCTCACACCATGCAGATGAGACTTTAGAAACTGAGGGAACAGAAAGTGCCCTGATCATCTACTTGCTGAATTTATATCAGGGAAATTATCTATTAATCACTTCTATGGATGGGTATTGTTATTGTTCAGTCACCCAGTCGTGTCTGACTTTGCAACTCCATTGAGTGCAGGACACCAGGCTTCCCTGTCCTTCACCATCTCCCGGAGCTGGCTCAAACACATATCTATTGAATTGGTGACGCCATCCGACCATCTCATCCTCTGTCGTCCCCTTCTCTTCCTGCCTTCAATCTTTCCCAGCATCAGGGTCTTTTCAAATGAGTCAGTTCTTCACATCAGGTGGCCAAAGTATGGGAGCTTCAGCTTCAGCATCAGTCCTTCCAATGAATATTCAGGACTGATTTCCTTTAGGATTGACTGGTTTGATCTCCTTGCAGTCCAAGGGACTCTCAAGAGTCTTCTCCAGCACCACAGTTCAAAAGCATCAATTCCTAGGTGTTCAGCCTTCTTAATAGTCCAATTGTCACATCTATACATGACCACAGGAAAAACCATAGCTTTAACTTTATGGGTATGGTGGTTATGGTGATTTAGTCGCTAAGTCATGTCTGACTCTTGCGACCCCATGGACTGTAACCTGCCAGGCTCCTCTGTCCATGGGATTTTCCAGGCAAGAATACTGGAGTGGGTTGCCATTTCCTTCTCTAGGAGATCTTCCCGAACCAGGGATCAAACCTGGGCCTCCTGCATTGCAGGCAGATTCTTTACCAACTGAGCTACAAGGGAAGCCCATACGGGTATAGGGGGACATTTATTTAACATTTAGAGATGTCCCAATGAAATGTGAATAATTTATTTACCTAAATTTTCTTGAAAACAGCATCTCAGAGGTTCCAAATTCACTACAGTCCTTTTCTTTTAAAGTGATGCCTGGTCACTGAATGCTTTTTGATTTAAATATTCTTCCATGATTTTTAATAATTGTCCAGTATTCCATTCTATAGCTATTACTAGAGTTTTGTAATGCTTTGTAATTACTATTACTAGACATTTAATTGATCTCTTTTGGGGGTTATTATTAACATAATAATGTATGTTCTTGTATATGGATCTCTGGGTGAATATGTAACTATCAGGAAAAATTTCTAAAAGTGGAACTTCTCAAAAAAAAATAGATGCGTTATGATTTCTATTTAATGGAAAATAATGGAATTTGGTCAAACTTTTCAAGTAGCCAAAGAAGTTTCTGATTAGAAAAAAGATAAAATGTCTTCTTTTTTGGTTCAGAAAGAAATTGTTATAATTACTATCATCTATTATCTCTAATATATGTTGTACACTTCATATGCAAAAATAACATTCAAGATCCGTCATGAATGTAAAATACGCAACTGAAGTGGTTTTTACAGGGTGAAAAGAGTGTCGAGTCTTTGGCAGCCCACAGACTCTGTATCTGTGTACCATCTGTGTATCACTGTATCATCCTAGTCAAGGTAATTATTTTACATCTCAGGGCCTCAGGTTCCTCATTTATAAAGCAGAGTGTGCCAGGAATATCTGTTTCATAGAGACCCAGGACAGGTTGCATAAGAACAGCTTTTAGGCTGGCACATCATAGGCAGACCAGCATTTGTTGAATGAAGCATTTCTTCACAGGTCCACTTTGCTTTCCCCAAATGCTTTCTTAACATTATACAGTTCAGTTCAGTCGCTCAGTCGTGTCCGACTCTTTGCGACCCCGTGAATCGCAGCATGCCAGGCCTCCCTGTTCATCACCATCTCCCGGAGTTCACTCAGACTCACATCCATCGAGTCCGTGATGCCATCCAGCCATCTCATCCTCGGTCGTCCCCTTCTCCTCCTGCCCCCAATCCCTCCCAGCATCAGAGTCTTTTCCAATGAGTCAGCTCTTCGCATGAGGTGGCCAAAGTATTGGAGTTTCAGATTTAACATCATTCCTTCCAAAGAAATCCCAGGGTTGATCTCCTTCAGAATGGACTGGTTGGATTTCCTTGCAGTCCAAGGGACTCTCAAGAGTCTTCTCCGACACTACAGTTCAAAAGCATCAATTATTCGGCACTCAGCTTTCTTCACAGTCCAACTTTCACATCCATACCACAGGAAAAACCATAGCCTTGACTAGGTGGACCTTAGTCAGCAAAGTAATGTCTCTGCTTTTCAATATACTATCCAGGTTGGTCATAACTTTTCTTCCAAGGAGTAAGCGTCTTTCAATTTCATGGCTGCAGTCACCATCTGCAGTGATTTTGGAGCCCAAAAAAATAAAATCTGACACTGTTTCCACTGTTTCCCCATCTATTTCCCATGAAGTGATCAGACCGGGTGCCATGCTCTTCGTTTTCTGAATGTTAAGCTTTAAGNGTTGGCCTTCCTCTGAGGGAGATGGGCAGGAACTGGAGGCTTTTGAGTAGTGGCATGACATGGTTTCTAGACAAATCATGCTGGAGAAGGGAATGGCACCCCACTCCAGTATTCTTGCCTGGAAAATTGCAGACAGAGGAGCCTGGCAGGCCATAGTCCTGTCTCTTATACACATCTAGATGTGTATAAGAGACAGGATCAGACCGGGTGCCATGCTCTTCGTTTTCTGAATGTTAAGCTTTAAGCCAACTTTTTTCACTCTCCTCCTTCACTTTCATCAAGAGGCTTTTTAGCTTCTCCTCACTTTCTGCCATAAGGGTGGTGTCATCAGCGTATCTGAGGTTATTGATATTTCTCCCGGCAATCTTGATTCCAGCTTGTGTTTCTTCCATTCCAGCGTTTCTCATGATGTACTCTGCATATAAGTTAAATAAGCAGGGAGACAATATACAGCCTTGACGTACTCCTTTTCCTATTTGGAACCAGTCTGTTGTTCCATGTCCAGTTCTAACTGTTGCTTCCTGACATTATACAGTAGGCAGATGATATAAAACTGTCCCTGGGACCTAATCATAGAAAATATTCCTGACAAAGTACATTTTGAGGTATTTGATCTAGAAACATAGCCAATGATTCTGTAAGCATATCTTGCTTGCAAAAATAAGGCATGTGTGCAAGAGAACCTCTTCTTTCTTTCTTGACTACTTTGGATTGCTCTACTTCTGTGTATGCTCACATTTAACCTGGAAAAGGCCAGAGTGTAAACTCAAAACCTATTCTCTTACTAAGGAGAAAACAGATACAAGGGAGGCAGAATGCGTGGCTTGCACATGAACACAATGTTAATAGGAGTCAAAAAACAGAGCAACTGTCTTACTCTCTCTGTCCCCCAATATTTGAGAAACTGTGCTAACTCAAGGAATAAACTGGATAAATAAGTTATAGAGAAACTTATTCATGTCAGACAAACCTCGAGTCTGTGAACACTTGTAAAGCAAGGGAAGAGGTAGGAAGTACGGATGGGGAGGGCTTGGAATGCAGACTGTAGTCCCATACACAAAAGCTACAGCCCAGTCAACCCAGCCCACTCATCCTCTTTCTATTTCTGATAATGGGTGCATTTTGTATCTGTGTAAAATTGGAAAACACTAGAATAAGAAATAATAAGAAATGTATACTGATATTGATTTTTTTTTTTTTTGGTATTTTAGTTCCTGCCTGTGTTGTAGGAACAAAATAATTAAGAGATAGTCTTCGTTTTTTTAAAAGCAGAGACATTACTTTGCCAGCAAAGGTCCATCTAGTCAAAGCTGTGGTTTTTCTAGTAATCATGTATGGATGTGAGAGTTGGACTATAAAGAAAGCTGAGCGCAGAAGAATGGATGCTTTTGAACTGTGAAAAGACTCTTGGGAGTCCCTTGGACTGCAAGGAGATCAAACCAGTCAATCCTAAAGGAAATCAGTGCTGAATATTCATTGGAAGGACTGATGCTGAAGCTAAAACTCCAATACTTTGGCCACCTGCTGCGAAGAACTGATTCGTTTGAAGAGACCCTGATGCTGGGAAAGATGCAGGGTGAGAGGAGAAGGGGACGACAGAGGATGAGATGATTGGATGGCGTCACCGACTCAATGAACATGAGTTTGAGTAAATTCCGGAAGTTGGTGATGGACTGGGAAGCCTGGCGTGCTGCAGTCATTGGGGTTGCAGAGTCGGACACGACTGAGCAACTGAACTGAACTTTTATTTTTTAAAGCCCAACTCAGCTGTATTTTTGGAAAGAAATAAGTGAGAAAGAAAAGAAGAAAAGAAATTTAAATCAGGAAGGGTGTAATTATTATCCAAATAGATTGTAAATGTTGATATGTCAAATAAGGCATCTGAATAGTGTTTGGCTTATAAAAGACACTTAATAAAGAAATGAATGAGTGAAAAATAAATATCTGTATGAGCAAACCATTTGCTAATTTTTATGTTATATTATGGCATATGGGGCTAGAAGGAACCAGGAACACTGGTTCAATCCTGACAGTTTACAAGGGAGGAACTGACCTCAAAAAAGGTCACTTGACTAAGGCACAGACTAGTGGCAACTCTGGAAATTTTCNTTCTGACTGGTGTGAAGTGGTATCTCATTGTGGTCTTGATTTGCATTTCTCTGATAATGAGTGACGTTGAGCATCTTTTCATGTGTTTGTTAGCCATCCGTATGTCTTCTTTGGAGAAATGTCTATTTAGTTCTTTGGCCCATTTTTTGATTGGGTCGTTTATTTTTCTGGAATTGAGCTGTATAAGTTGCTTGTATATTTTTGAGATTAGTTGTTTGTCAGTTGCTTCATTTGTTATTATTTTCTCCCATTTAGAAGGCTGTCTTTCCACCTTGCTGATAGTTTCCTTTGTTGTGCAGAAGCTTTTAATTTTAATTAGGTCCCATTTGTTTATTTTTGCTTTTAATTCCCGTATTCTGGGAGGTGGATCATAGAGGATCCTGCTGTGATTTATGTCGGAGAGTGTTTTGCATATATTCTCCTTTAGGAGTTTTATAGTTTCTAGTCTTATGTTTAGATCTTTAATCCACTTTGAGTTTATTTTTGTGTATGGTGTTAGAAAATGCTAGTATTACTGTGATATTGGTATTGCTATCCATGTTTTATAGAAAGATTATGGATATTGTGTTTAATAAAGTTGATTTTCCAGTCTATGCAGAGGCAAGATAACTGGTAGTGGTTAAGGAATATGAATTCTAGACTCAGCCACTAAGACTCTGGTTCAAAATCTTTAGATGAAATAATATATTTCAAGCATCTCTGACATAGCAAGTACTCCATGAACAACAGCTATTATCACTAAAGAATCAGTTCAGTCAGTTCAGTCGCTCAGTCATGTCTGACTCTTTGCAACCCCATGAATTGCAGCACGCCAGGCCTCCCTGTCCATCACCAAATCCCGGGGTTCACTCAGACTCACGTCCATGATTATCGTTATACTTATAACTGTTATTGTTGGAAAGAAAGTTAGATTAACAGCCTTCACCTGAAGCAACATTCAAGTAGCTACCTGCTTAGTGCTGTTTGATGACCAAAGGGAATCTTGCATCTATGGGTGATGTTCATCAGGTATTGGACAGTGGCTAACCTTATTCTGACCAGACTGGTTGTGAGAGATGTTGAATATCACCTATGCTTCTAACTATTTGGCATAACAATGTGATCAATATTGCTGTGTGTGCTAGGTGATGGATGAGGGAGACTGAGTTGGTGGATATTTCTGTTCTGACCCTGATTTGATCCCTTAGCCAGGAAGATTGCCTGTAGAAGAAAATAGCTACCCACTCCAATTTTCTTGCCTGGAGAATCCCATTGACAGAGGAGCCTAATGAGCAACAGTCCATGGGGTTGCTAAGAGTTGGACATGACTGAGAGATTATCTTTCACTTTTATCTTCTGTGTGACTGGGCATGTTCCATTAATAAAGTTATAATATATCAGGTAATATGAGTATGAAGTTGGGCACAAATGAGATGTGCATTGAATAACTTGACAATTTTCAAAAAATTTTTTATTTAAAAAAAGGCTTGTTTGAAATTATATTAACAAGTTACACAAAAATATAGATGGGTGGCTTTTCCTTCTTTCTGGTTATTTCCAAAGACCATAAAGATTATTGCAGTGATTGCCATCCATCTGACAGTCAGAAAAAGAAAAACAAAGAAAACTATTCAATATGATATAAAATCTTAACTGAGAAAGCAGAAATCATATTGCCAACATCTTGCTTTCCAGAAAAAACATCTACTTTATTGACTATGCCAAAGCCTTTGACTGTGTGGATCACAACAAACTCTGGAAAACCAGACCACCTGACCTGTCTCTTGAGAAATCTGGTCAAGGAGCAACAGTCAGAAATCAGGTCAAGGAGCAACAGTTAGAACTGGACATGAAACAACAGACTGGTTCCAAATAGGGAAAGGAGTTCATCAAGGCTGTATATTTCACCATGCTTATTTAACTTATATATAGAGCACATCATGAGAAATGCTGGGATGATTGAAGCGCCAGCTGGAATCAAGATTGCTGGGAGAAATATCAAGAACCTCAGATATGCAGGTGACACCACCCTTATGGCAAAAAATGAAGAAGACCTAAAGAGCCTCTTGATGAAACTGAAAGAGGAAAGTGAAAAAGTTGGCTTAAAGCTCAACATTTAGAAAACTAAGATCATGGCATCTGGTCCCATCACTTCATCTCAAATAGATGGGGAAACAATGGAAACAGTGACAGATTTTATTTTGGGGGGCCCCAAAATCATTGCAGATGGTGATTGCAGCCATTAAATTAAAAGACATTTGCTCCTTGGAAGAAAAGCTATTGCAAACCTAGACAGTGTATTATAATGCAAAGATATTACTTTGTCAGCAGAGCTCCATCTAGTCAAGTCTATGATTTTTCCAGTAGTCATGTATGGATGTGAGAGTTGAACTGTAAAGAAACCTTAGCACCAAAGAATTGATGCTTTTGAAATGTGGTGTTGGAGTAGACTCTTGAGAGTCCCTTGGACTGCAAGAGATCCCACCAGTCCATTCTAAAGGAAATCAGTACTGAATATCCATTGGAAGGACTGATGCTGAAGCTGAAACTCCAATACTTTGGCCACTTGATGTGAAGAATTGACTCATTGGAAAAGACCCTGATGCTATGAAAGATTGAAGGTGGGAGGAGAAGGGCATGACAGAGGATGAAATGGTTGCATAGTATCACTGACATGATTGATATGAGTTTGAGTAAACTTTGGGAGTTGGTGATGGACAGGGAGGCTGGCTGTGCTGCAGTCCATGGGGTCACAAAGAGTCAGACACGACTGAGCGACTAAACTGAACTGAACTGAGAAACTCATCTTAAACAAATATCTGTTATAACTAGACAAGATATTGGTGAATATGTTTTCTTTTCTAATTGTCTTTTTAATGAAGTGGTAATGTCATAAGGAAGCCGAGTTTATAAATATGATTTCAAGTTTTGTTTTGTGTTGAAGTGTAATATTAGAACTACAGAGGGATCCTCTCTTAATTGAATAAAGAAATCTAATGGGGAGGGATGGGAATTCATCCAAATTAAGTTAAAATGTAAAATTTAATTTTGCAACTCTTTAAATTTGAAAAATCCTCAACTTCTTGCTAAGCAAGTGAGTATTCTTCCATATATTTAATAAGCTATGATTCTATAACAATTTCATATTAATTGATCCATTTGGTCAGGTGGAGAATCAATACAGGAACATCGGGATATAGGAAGGTTTCACTTTATAGTCATTTTAACATTATTTCTGAGTAATCTTAAGATATTTTAATTCAGTTTTTTAACTCAAGACTTGAAAAAATTTAAGACAACCCTATAGTCACACTTTTAATAGAATGATGCACAAAAAAAATCCCAGTATTTCACAAATTTCATATATTCATATACATATATATATAAATGTATAGACACACACAGAAGAAATACATGCATGATTTCATTTTATTTCTCCTTGAAATTACACAGTATGAGAATTTTGTTGTAGTTCAGTCACTCAGTCATGTCTAACTCTTTGTGACCTCATGGACTGCAGCATGCCAGGCTTCCCTGTCTTTCACTATCTCCCAGAGTTTGCTCAAGCTCATGTCCGTTGAGTTGATAATGTCATCCAATTATCTCAAGCTCTGTCGCCCCCTTCTTCTCTTGCCCTCAAACTTTCCCACCAATAAGTTCTTTTCCAGTGAGTCGATGCTTCACATCAGGTGACCAAAGTATTGGAACTTCAGTTTTGGCATCAGTCCTTCCAATGAATATTCAGGGTTGATTTCCTTTAGGAGTGACTAGTTTGTTCTCCTTGCAGTCCAAGAGACTTTCAAAAATCTTCTCTAGCACCACAGTTAGAAAGCATTGATTCTTTGTCACTCAGCCTTATAATCCAACTTTCACATCATACATGATGACTGGAAAACTGCATCCTTGACTATATGGACCTTTGTCAGCAAAATGCTGTCTCTGCTTTTTAATACACTGTCTCAGACGGTAAAGCATCTGTCTACAATGTGAGAGACCTGGGTTTGATCCCTGGGTTGGGAAGATTCCACGGAGAAGGAAATGGCAACCCACTCCAGTACTCTTGCCTTGAAAATCCCATGGACAGAGGAGCTTGGTTTAGGCTACTATCCATGGGGTCACAGAGTCGGGCACAACTGAGCGACTTCACTTTCTAGGCTTGTCATAGCTTNGTGAGAGACCTGGGTTTGATCCCTGGGTTGGGAAGATTCCACAGAGAAGGAAATGGCAACCCACTCCAGTACTCTTGCCTTGAAAATCCCATGGACAGAGGAGCTTGGTTTAGGCTACTATCCATGGGGTCACAGAGTCGGGCACAACTGAGCGACTTCACTTTCTAGGCTTGTCATAGCTTTTCTTCCAAGCAGCAAGTGTCTTTTAACTACATGGCTGCAGTCACCATCCACAGTGATTTTGGAGACCAAGAGAACAAAATCTGTCACTGTTTCTACTTTTTCTCCATCTATTTGCCATGAAGTGATGAGAACAGATGCCAAAATCTTAGCTTTTTGAATGTTGAGTTTTAAGTCAGCTTTTTCACTCTGCTCTTTCACATTCATCAAGAGGTTCTTTAGTTCCTCTTCACTTTCTGCAGTTAAGGTGGTATCATGTGCATATCTAACATTATTGATATTTCTTCCTGCAATCTTGATTCCAATTTGTGCTTCATCTAGCCTGGCATTTCACATGATGTACTCTAAATATAAGTTTCATAAGCAGGGTGGCGATATACAACCTTGACGCACTCCTTTCCCAATTTGGAACCAGTTTGTTGTTCAATGTCTGGTTCTAACTGTTGCTTCTTGACCTGCATAGAGATTTCTCAGGAGAGAAGGAAGGTGATCTGGTATTCACAACTTTTTAAGACGTATTAGAAATAAAAAATAGTAAATAGACATCTTTGTGGTGGTTGTACATACTTCTTACTATTTTTTTCACATCCACAGGTATATTTCATTCATTTGATATTATGTTTCCTCTTTTGATTGATCCTGCATAGGAATAGATGTCCCATTTTTATAAACCTTAAAATTTAGAAAATACTGTACATCTATCCAAGATAAAGTCATGAAATATTCGTGACTCTGAAAAGGTTTATGGTTTTGCAAATCAGGCTTAGAACTACTGATTGAGTCTCCTTGGTAGCCAAATAATTTGTTAGTAAATAACATCCATAAAAGAATATTCATGAGATCAAAGTACCAATTTAAACTCCAGGGGAATATCCAATCCAGCTGTCTTTTTATCATAAATAGGTTAGAGACTCCTTTTAATGTCATAAATCATTATCACCATTTTAATTTGGAAGTCTGAGACAACTAATCAAAATGAAGATAGTAACGTTTCAACATGAGACATTCTGCTTATGACAATTTTTATATACTTTCAAGTACACTGCCATCTTGTTCAATATCTTTGGAGAATGTATGGCTTACTGTTTCTTTTCATATTTTGTTAAAACATCAGAGTGTCTGTGTCAGTGTGTTTAGGTAGGTATGAGGAGTACTCACAGATCTGAACATTGGTTACCAGAACTGCTATTAGAATTTTTTTTTCCTTCTATACCTCCTCTTTCTTCTTCTCTTTTAAAAAGCATATAAATTGAGACAATAAATCTCTGCTTTGGTGGAGCATACACATTCAGGAAATTGTATAGTAAATTAGAAAGTAAAATATCTTAGAGCATTCATTGGTCAGGATACAGAAGAGTAAGAGTTTTGGGGATGAGGGTGGTGGTCAGTTTTTAAATAATGCAATTAGGCTACATCTCAGTTAGGAGGTGAGCTGTGAGCAAAGAACTGAAAGGGGAAAGAGTTAACCAAAAGGATATATAGAAGAAGCACATTCCAAGCAGAGAAAATAGCCCAAAGATTCTTAGACAGGTATGGCTGTTGTAATCTAGGAATATCAGGAGGCCTGATAATTTGAGCAAAATGAATGAGGGAGGAATAACAGAAAATGACATCACAGAGACCAGAAGGGTTCAGATGATCTATGACAGTAGTCAGCAAACTACTGCTCATGATGATCCATGAGCAAATGTTGCCTGTAGACTGCTTTGTAAACAGAATTTACTGAGACACAGGACACACCAATAAGTGTCTGTCTGCCTATGTCTGCTTACATGCTACAGCAATGGCAGTTGAGTAGTTGGGACAGAGATGTGAAAAGCCAAGAATATTTAGCATGTAGCTCTCTACAGAAGACTGTTATCATTTCTTGATCTATGGTCACTGAAGAGATTCCCATTTATTTTTTTAGGAAAATGAGTCACTGGGGGGAAGGGTTTGAACAGAGCAGTCACATAATGTTTAAAGCAATTATTTTCCTTTCTATTTTGTGAACAAAATAAAGGGGGATGGGAGTAGAAGGAGACACTTGAGGAACCAGTGCTGAAATCCAGTTGAGAGATCATGGTGGCTCAGATATCACAGTAGTTGTAGAAATGCCAAAAGAGAAAACTTTGAGCAGTCTGGTTAAAGAACTCTGGACCTTAGGGACTGTGCTGGTTAGGGCTCAAAAGGAAATGAGGAACATATTAATATGTTGCAATAGAAACCAACTCACCCCTCTGGTTGGAACACTGCAATTCTATCCTGAGGCCACCTGAGACGATACATGACCAAGTAAAGGCACCACCATTGATCACAGATATTCTATGATTTACATTTTGCTAATAGAGAATAAGAACACTTTGGCTATTAAAAATATATTGATACATTTTAATTTCCATTTAAAAATTAATTATGAAATACATTCATTATACCAAAGAATATGTAAAGCACATACAGTACATGCACACATACACACATATAAATTAATTTTTAGAGTGTGTGTATATATGTGTATGCTGCTGCTGCTAAGTCACTTCAGTCATGTCCGACTCTGTGTGACCCCATAGACGGCAGCCCACCAGGCTCCCCCATCCCTGGGATTCTCCAGGCAAGAATACTGGAGTGGGTTGCCATTTCCTTCTCCAATGCATGAAAGAGAAAAGTGAACGTGAAGTCACTCAGTCTGTCCGACTGTTAGTGACCCCATGGACTGCAGCCCACCAGGCTACTCCGTTCATTGGATTTTCCAGGCAAGAGTACTGGGGTGGGGTGCCATTGCCTTCCCCGGTGTATGTGTATATATATGTATATAAATCTCCCCTCATATTTCCATTTTTTAACCATAAATAACCATTATCTTGCTGTTCTGGAGTATCATTNTCCAGGCAAGAATACTGGAGTGAGTTGCCATTTCCTTCTCCAATGCATGAAAGAGAAAAGTGAAAGTGAAGTCGCTCAGTCTGTCCGACTGTTAGCGACCCCATGGACTGCAGCCCACCAGGATACTCCGTCCATTAGATTTTCCAGGCAAGAGTACTGGGGTGGGGTGCCATTGCTACTGTGTCATATATTACAAATACATACATTGTAACAATCAGGATTTGTAACATTTTTGTAAAATATTCACATATATTTTAAAACTGAGAAAGAAAAGATAGTATTTTAAATTTATTTCAATATTTACCATTTCTGATGTTCTTCAATCATTCCTGAGGATACTGTTCTTTATCATTACATATCCCTTCAACCTGAAGAATATGTTTTAACATTCCTTATATTTGGGATCTGCATATGGTTAACTTATTTTTATTTTCTCTAAAAATGTCACACTATTATTACTGAAAGATATTTGTTTAGATATGAAATTCCAGGTGGGCAAGATTTTCTTTCAACATTTCAAATATGTCATTTTGCTGTCTTCTGTTTTCTAACATTTGTGATTAGAAATTTTGTACCATTCTGATTATTTTGCCCCTGAATGTACGTCGTCCTTCTTCTCTGTCTGCTTTGAGACTTTTCTCTTTATCTCTAGTTTTCAGTAGCTGACTATGAAACATCTAATTATGCTTTCTTTATATTTATTATGTTTGAATTTGACCAACTCTATTGCATCTATAAATATAAGTCTTTCACCAAAACTGGGAAATTTTCAGGCCAATATTTGTTCAAGTATTTTTCCTAGTCAAGTGTCTTTCAACCCTGTGGGGTTATAATCCTGCATGCATTAAGTGATTTTGCTTTTTGTTATGCTGCTTGTCTCTAAAGTTCTGTTTATTTTTCTTTCATCATTTTCTCCCCTTTTCTTCAGATTAGATACCTTCTATTAATCTATATTTCTTTCTAGTGATTCTTTTTAAAAAAATATATCTCTAGTCAATTAAGACCACACTGGGTCTTAATATCTAACCAGGGTTAGATATTGTATTTTTCACTTCTAAAGTTTGCATTTGATTCCTTTCATTGTTTCTATTTTCCTCTGACATCTATCATTTCATTTATTATAAGCTTCTTTTTTCATTCCAAGCCAAATTATTTTTATTTTTTAAAATATAAATTAATTTATTTTAATTGGAGGTTAATTACTTTATAATATTGTATTGGTTTTGCCATACATCAACATGAATCCACCACAGGTATACATGTGTTCCCCATCCTGAACNTATCATTTCATTTATTATAAGCTTCTTTTTTCATTCCAAGCCAAATTATTTTTATTTTTTAAAATATAAATTAATTTATTTTAATTGGAGGATAATTACCTTATAATATTGTATTGGTTTCGCCATACATCAACAGGAATCCGCCACAGGTATACATGTGTTCCCCATCCTGAACCCCCCTCCCTCCTCCCTTCCCGTATAAGCTTATATTCCTCTTTTGGTCAATCATAGCTATAATATTTGCCTCAAAGTCCTAGACTAAACCATCTAATATCTGGGTCATCTCAGTATTGATTTCTGATGACTATTATTTTCCTTGAGAACAGATCATATTTTCCAAGTTCTTCACATACTTAATAATTTTGGATTGTATTCTGGAATTGTAAATATTATATTGTGGATGATATTGACTTTATATTATTCCTCCAGAGTTTTGGTATTATTCATATTCTACTTCTTCTAAGTTGTTTCAGTTGTGTCCGACTCTGTGCGACCCCATAGACAGCAGCCCAACAGGCTCCCCCATCCCTGGGATTCTCCAGGCAAGATCACTGGAGTGGGTGGCCATTTCCTTCTCCAATGCATGAAAGTGAAAAGAGAAAGTGAAGTCGCTCAGTCACATCTGACTCATAGTGACGCCATGGACTGCAGCCTACCAGGGTCCTCCGTCCAGGGGATTTTCCAGGCAAGAGTACTGGAATGGGGTGCCAATGTAGCAGGCAGCTAATACTGTTTAACTCAATTCACAAACCCCTGCTCTTGAGCAACAGCTATGTTCCATTTTGTTCTTTTCTCTTTAGAGAGTTGTTGTCAGTCAGCCTCATACTGTGTGTTTTTTACTTCAATGCAGAAATTTAGGAATAGGGTAAATAAAATTTGGAGTTTACCCTGATGACTCACATGGTAAAGAAACTGCTTGCATTGCAGGAGACGTGGGTTTGATCCCTGGGTCCGGAAGATCCCCTGGAGAAGATAATGGCTACTCACTCCAGTATTCTTGCCTGGAGAATCCCATGGACAGAGGAGCCTGGTGGGCTGCAGTCCATAGTCCTGCAAAAGAGTCAGACTCCACTGAGCAGCTAACAATTTCACTTCTTTTTTCTTGCTCTATTACTCTCCAGTGGAGAAGGCAATGGCACCCCACCCCAGTACTCTTGCCTGGAGAATCCCATGGATGGAGGAGCCTGGTAGGCTGCAGTCCATGGGGTCGCTAAGAGTCAGACAGGACTGAGAGACTTCACTTTCACTTTTCTCTTTCATGCATCGGAGAAGGAAATGGCAACCCACTCCAGCGTTCTTGCCTGGAGAATCCCAGGGATGGGGGAGCCTGTTGGGCTATCGTCTATGCGGTCGCACAGAGTCGGCCACGACTGAAGTGACTTAGCAGCAGCAGCAGCATTACCCTACAGGATTAACTACTCACTTTCCAAAGATAGTGAGTGAGTGAAGTCGCTCAGTCATGTCTGACTCTTTGCGATCCTGTGGACTATAGCCCGCCAGGCTCCTCTGTCCATGGGATTCTCCAGGCAAGAATACTGGAATGGGTTGCCATTTCTTTCTCCAGGGGATCTTCCCAACCCAGGGATCGAACCCAGGTCTCCTGCATCGCAGGCAGACACTTTATCCTCTGAGTCACTAGGGAAGCTTTGAAATCTGATGCCCGTTACTACAGGCCAAAAGACTTTGTGTTTTCTTTCTGAGTTTCAGCCACCCCCTGGGAGACTGACTGTGCTCTGTTATCCAACTGAAAGTTCTAAGAACGAGTATCATTGTAAGTTATTGTCTCTTTCCAGGGATCAACTCGGCACCAGAAAACTTCTTTGGTCTTGTGTATATCTCAGAGTCCCTAAGTAGTTTCTGTTTGAGTTATTCATAATTGATACTCATCTGTTGGTTTCTTGATTTAGAGTGTACAGGAATATAGTTGAATATATCTGAAACAGAACCCAGATATTCAGTTTGTATTTTGTCATATAGTTCAGCAACAACAAAAACCATCATCAGGTTGGATATACAGACATAAAATTCATTAGGCTATCAACCCAGTAGATATTTCATTTGGAATGGTGATTTTCAGATGCTACCTGGCATCAAATAATAATCTACCTTCAATTTTGAACCTAAATTTTTGTGTCTAAATTTCTGAAACAACTATTAAAATATATAAAAAGCTGTGAGGTCTTTTCCCTGAGGTCATCACACAATTATAAAATCATCTTTCACATATTTAGAAATACTTATAAGCAAAACAACTCTGCAACATTATAGGGTATCCTATTAAAGCATTTTCTTAATTTACCTTGTACAAAGATCAGTCCTTTATTACATGTACCAATTTTATTCATGAAGTAACATCTATTTGAAAAGAAGATAGTGCCATGATACATGGCCATAGTATGATAATCTGATAACTCTTCGAGGGATGGGAGAGGAATAATAGATTGAAAATATGGATCCTGTGAAACCCCAATAACACCATTATTAGATGAGTTTACTGCATCTTCACTCTTTTTATATCTCCAGTATCTAGTTCTTTGACTTATATATGCTGTGCATTTGGTAGATTTTAGGAAAATGACATCAGATAAAACCAGTTTTGTTCATTCAATAATCATCTCTTGATGGATGTTGTTTGCAGAAGAGTATGACATTCATAGTCTGAAACACTTTATTTGATACTAGGTTTTAGAATTTAATAACACAATCAGGTAAGACAAACTTTTTGACTCTAACTGACTTAACAAAATGCAATCATGTTGACTCATTAACAAGTCATATAAGATAATGTAGGTGAAATTGTTTTTGAAATAGTAAATTGCTCTTAAATGATAGGACTTCCCTAGTGGCTCAGTGGTTAAAGACTCCTCCTGCCAATACAGGAGATGGGGAGTTTGATCCCTGAGTTGGGAAAATTTCCCTGAAGAAGGAAATGGCAGCCCACTCCAGTATTCTTGACTGGGAAACCCCATGGGCAGAGGAGCCTGGCAGACTACAGCCCATTGGGTCACAAAAGAGTTGGACATGACTTAGCAACTAAACAGCAATAACCATAAATTGCTAGTCATGATTATCTCTGTATAACACAGTATTCTAGTTAGTGTAGCAAATGTAAAATACTCAAGATAAAATTCATTGCAAGGAAGAAGTTGCAGTCTAGACAAACGGACCTGTGAGCCTATAATTATGTAAAAAATTTCCCATGTGTAGGATTTATGTGTTCAAATTAAATGGTCTCTGATTGAGGATGCAAGCAATTCACTAGAAGATGATATCCACAAACTTTGGAATGTAACTCTGTAATACATTTTCTTTTGGCTTTCTAAAGCCCTATGCTTTCTTTTCCTGGTTATTTCAAGGAAGTTGAATAAATAAAATATCATACTGTATATTTGTATGTTATGTTTATTTATCGTTGCTACATTGATTCAACATTTCTATATTGATAAATATTTTTAAGATGGTAGGTGGCATGCAATTTGTAAAAAGAAGGTGAAAGTGTGGAGACAAGCCTCCTGTCTAGTTATCAGGCAATCCTCTCTGTTCTTGCATCCCTTTTGTTTTTCTGCTTCCTTTTCTGAACCCAAGAGTACCCACTCCGATACTCTTGCCTGGAAAATCCCATAGGCGGAGAAGCCTGGTGCAGGCTATAGTCCATGGGGGTCACAGAGCGGACATGACTGAGCAACTTCACTTTCACTTTGAGAAAAGAGACCTGCTGCTGCTGCTGCTGCTAAGGTGCTTCAGTCGTGTGTGACCCCACGGACAGCAGCCCACCAGGCTCCGCCGTCCCTGGGATTCTCCAGGCAAGAACACTGGAGTGAGTTGCCATTTCCTTCTCCAAAGAGACCTGGGAATCCCATTTTAAAGTAATAAATGCTATTGTTCTGATCCTAACTCAAAATAGACAATTTAGAGTTTGGAGGTTAGGCTTTAATTCTAAAAGTACCTTCTCTGTGACTCACACTTCTTCCCTTTTCCATTTACAGACTTAGCTGAGACCTTTATTTCAAAGAAGCAAACACTATGTAGTGCTAACTACATTATTCAGTAGAGCAGTGGACTTGGTGACTATGTTGAATGGGAGACAATAGTTGTAATAACTGTAAATGGATATGACATTTAAATTTGTATAAACAAGAAAAATAAAGTGGATTCTGTTCTGACAGTTTTCATGTAGCAGATATGTTATAACTAGCACATTAGCATCCCTTGCTTCTTAATTAACTAAGGATGGGGGAGAAGACTGATATTTTGTGTTGGCTCCTCACATAGGACAAACACATGAAAGCCATCAAAGACCAAGATGCGCTGGTTTCCTAGGCCCTTCTGCCTGTCCTTTGGAGAAGGTTCAGATCTCTGTGCTAAAGATTATTTCCATTTTTCATGTTTGAAAAGGTCCTCCAATTGCACCATGGCATTTACATCATCTAAGAGACATCTCATTGCTAAAGTAAATTTATACTCAACGCATGAAAGCCATCACAGACCAAGATGCGCTGGTTTCCTAGGCCCTTCTGCCTGTCCGTTGGAGAAGGTTCAGATCTCTGTGCTAAAGATTATTTCCATTTCTCATGTTTGAAAAGGTCCTCCAATTGCACCATGGCATTTACATCATCTAAGAGACATCTCATTGCTAAAGTAAATTTATACATAATATATCTCAGCATTAAGGTTTCTGGATCTTAATTAGGGGATGAAACATAAATCAGAATTTTAAGCCACAGTAGTTAATAGAGCTGTCCATTAGCTTTCTATTAGACTAACAGTGCCAATCACAATATTCACACATAAACATGCCAGATTTTAGTTTGTGCTTAGGAAATACTTTGCAAACTTGTTCTTTACCTTGTACTGATAAAAGGTGGGATTTTTAGCCTTAGGAACTTTGCAGCAAAATGTGCACTGCAGTGAGAGTGCACCACTAAAAGTAAATTCAGACTCACCTGCCTATCTTGCCTCCCCCTTGAGCCCTTTATTAGTTAATATGTGATATAGTGAGCAAAGCAAAAAAAAAAAAAAAAAGACATGTGGTATGCATGTTTACATCCACTGTACTTTAAAGGATTTAAAATTTTTTGTTTGGCTTTTTCAATGCATTTAACTGCTCACAAATATATGAAAACATGTTTACATGTAGTATTCTTTAAATTTGATGGTGTGTATTTTTTGGAAAACCCGGGAAACGTGGAACACCTGCTTTTAAGCAGCCTGTTAAGGTTTTTAGTTATACGCTTAGGTAACTACAGAGCCACTGAAAACACTAGTGTAGCAAGAACCACACTGTTTCTAGAATTATCCACAAAATAAATAGAATATCCTACCAAGGATCAAAAAATTAATGTGAATCATTTGTCTCATGGATATTTTTGGTAGGTTGTGGTGAAGTAAACCACAGCCTATGGCAATGTTAAATACTAAAGCAAAATTAGTGTTAATACGTCCATCACTTTCTGCCAGGCAAGTAAAAATGCCAAAAATATCTTCTTTCAAATAGTTCATTCTATTTTGTTTGGTATAAAATTTCCTAGAAAGCATGAGTCTCATTCTATTGTTAATATAAGTTAATTTTGAGAAGAAAAGAATGAAAGAAACAAAAGGCGATTTTCAGGTATTTCTTTGTACATTTTTGACATTTTAAGTCCAGTGAGAATTTACCCATATATAAACACTGCCTAAAGAAAGAATGCATGTATTGTTCTTCACTCTCAGAGAAAAGAATTTTCATTAGTTGTCTAAATCAGCATCGTTTTTTCTAGATTTCCTCCTATGCACTAGAGAATGTGATTGGCACATGGTTGTATTGTATTTTAAAAATGTACAGGACTGTCTTAACTACTGATCGTATAGTCTGGCAGAGAAGACTGGCACATGACATTGGACTGATAGTACAATGTCAGAACAGCGTTATTAGAGGTATTCTGAAGTGCTTGGTCGTTCATTGGAAGGACTGATGTTGAAGCTGAAACTCCAATACTTTGGCCACCTGATGCAAAGAGCTGACTCATTTGAAAAGACCTTGATGCTGGGAAAAATTGAAGGCAGGGGGAGAAGGGGACAACAAAGGATGAGATGGTTGGATGGCATCATCGACTCGATGGACATGGGTTTGGGTGGACTCTGGGAGTTGGTGATGGACAGGGAGGCCTGGCGTGCTGCGGTACGTGGGGTCACAAAGAGTCGGGCATGAGTGAGTGACTGAACTGTACTGAACTGAAGTGCTTAGGGAGCAGAGGAGAAAGATACACAACAGGTGGGGAATGTCAGGAAGGGGCAGTATATCAGCTAGTTTGCTGAGCACTGTGGAAAAAATGCAAATAGCTCGGTTGAATACAGAAAGGAAGGCCAATATAACAGAGAGAAGAGCATCCGTGAAACACAGACTGGCACGCAACATGAGTACCTTTGCAAGAGTAATTTGCCTATCCCAGAGCAAGCTAAGAAAGCGTATTTCCTAGGAAGTGACATGGAATGAGGTTGCACACGTAGACCAGCTATTCTTCATTAATGCTTGTTTTTAGTGCTGGTCCAGGGGAAAAACAGTTCAAACAGAGGAATAAATACTCAGATTTACATTCCATGGTGCCTGAGGATCACAGCCAAATGATTTCTCAACAGCTGTCTGCACTTCATCTAGCATTTAATATATGCACAATTAGTGATAATTTCAATAATTGTGATGCCACCACCTTGAAGAAGTTATCAGTGTCCTATTTCCCACATGCAAAGGGTTATCTGTAGACTCCTTAAATACGTGAGCAACTTAACCCGAGAATCTCATTTTGAGCGTGTATTTCTTAGGGCTCTTCATGAGTCCAACAGGAAAGAGATGGCAACATCAATGGCAACAATTCATAAAGCAAAAGCAGTTTTAATAGAAGTGGTGATGAAACATCCTAAATCTAACATCAGTGGACAGAAAAGTCGCTACTCACAGGTCTAAAGGGGGAAGAGGAGGTGTGATTACATAAGCTAGGGAGATTACCTGTGGGCAAAGGCTGCCTGACAGTAGGTTTGGCCGTTAGTAGAGGTACACTGCCAATTTGTAGCAATCTTGTGGGGAGACACTCAGAGTAACAAGGACTGGACCTCTCACCCATTCTCTAAATTCCTATTGGTGCCAATCTTTGGCTAATTCGAAATCAAAATGAAGAGCTGATCAGCTATTTGGGAAGCTGTGTGGAAACAGTGGAGCCAATCTTATGGGAAGAATGGAAATATCAAACATATCACACCTCTTTTATTTTTTATCAGTGGGATGGTTGGGTTCAGGGCACCATATCTCAAAATATTTCCTAGAATCATAGTTTTATAGTATCCTAATCATTTAATTTGAATAATTTTCAAGTAATCAATTAAGAGTATATCAAATACACAGAAAACATGTCCATACAGATTAGCCACTCAGGTCTTTAATATACAAATAGCAGTGCAGTCCTCCAAGTGGGTATATACATGCAGTATTCTTAAATGCATTTGTATATTAAACTCCTTTTTAGAGTTTAAGTTGGAGGGTTAATTATGAACTATGAGGCTATACTTATAAATTCAAGGAAAAAAGATACTCAGATTTTATATTATTCTTTTTCTGACTGAGTTATTGTGTTGGCTGACTTAAAAAATTCATCTGTCACAGCTATCACATTCAAGAAACTCAACGTTTTCTATCTTTTTATCATGGAAGATATGAACCTACTGACCATAGTTCACTGGCTCATTAAAAATATTATAGTTTTATCAAAAACTCTGTGCATATACATCATTTTGCAGTTTGACTTGAAATAATCTTTATAAAAACTTCAAAGCTATATAAGCTTGCATTGTCAAAAACTAAATGCTTTCAGTTCTGGGCTAGGGTTCCATATTTTCCCTTTTCCGTTCTCTGCTATTAGCATTATGTCTTTTAGTCGCTAAATCTCCTTGTCATTTCCGCTGCTAAAGAGCCACGTAAGAATAAATAAAATGGCCCAACTTCCTTGATATGGCTGTGGAATCTTCTAGCTCTTGCCTTGGGATTAGTGCTTCAAACTCTGAAATGTATGTTGTCTTGCTTACGTTCTTTTCCCGTATTTACTTTGAGGCCGTTCTTGTCTTCTCTTTTGGGCATCTTTATACCTTTATTTTTGGCTGTGCCGAGTCATCGTTGCTGTGTATCCTTTTCTCTAGTCGCTGTGAACAGAGGCTCTCTCTAGTTGCGGTCCGCAGACTGCTCCCTGCAGTGGCGTCTCTTATTCTCTAGGCTGCAGTAGTTGCAGCGCGTGGGCTCAATAGTGGCGGTTCCCGGACCCTGGAGCCCAGGCTCAACAGTTTGGCGCACGGGCTTTGCTGCTCCATGGCACGTGGGACCTTCCCCACCCAGGGATGGAGGCTGCGTCTTCTGCGTTGGAAGCCACCGGGAAAACCCCATCCTTATATTCTTAAATGTGAAACACGTATACTCACTGTACTTTTCTTATTGTAGTTTGAACTTTTCAATATCAAAAGAATAACTGGAAAGCAACTTACAGGAAAGCAAATAAGGGAACCTTGAAAACTGAAGAATTAAGCACAATGATTTCAGATAATTGACAAGTCAGTATGTGATATCATTTCAAAATATTTGGGACAGTTGGTTAAAATATCCATCTTGACACTATGATTTATGGAAAACTAGTTAATCATTTGGTCTGTGATGGACACCCTTACACTCTGCAGCTGCAGTTTCACTGGGGGGTCTCAAGATCACTTGCAGATGTGCAAGGGAATTTGAGCATTCTGACCTCAATCCTCTTACTCTTTTAAAACTTATTTCACTGAACAATATGATTGGAAGCAATACATATTCATCAATTCAAATTTTTGTGTAATTGCTGCTCCATGGCGCGTGGGACCTTCCCCACCCAGGGATGGAGGCTGCGTCTTCTGCGTTGGAAGCCACCGGGAAAACCCCATCCTTATATTCTTAAATGGGAAACACGTATACTCACTGTACTTTTCTTATTGTAGTTTGAACTTTTCAATATCAAAAGAATAACTGGAAAGCAACTTACAGGAAAGCAAATAAGGGAACCTTGAAAACTGAAGAATTAAGCACAATGATTTCAGATAATTGACAAGTCAGTATGTGATATCATTTCAAAATATTTGGGACAGTTGGTTAAAATATCCATCTTGACACTATGATTTATGGAAAACTAGTTAATCATTTGGTCTGTGATGGACACCCTTACACTCTGCAGCTGCAGTTTCATTGGGGGGTCTCAAGATCACTTGCAGATGTGCAAGGGAATTTGAGCATTCTGACCTCAATCCTCTTACTCTTTTAAAACTTATTTCACTGAACAATATGATTGGAAGCAATACATATTCATCAATTCAAATTTTTGTGTAAATTTTTATTCTATCAATAAATGTACATTTTGAATTTTCTAATTTTTTAATATTATAATTTATCTAAATTTTAAAATAAATTAGAATTGTCACCCATAGATTACTTTGAAATTTTCACAATATAGTGCTTAGGACATAGAAGTATTTGTTGAATTTTAAAAAATATATTCTGGATTATAGCTTTGTCCTTCTGTTACATATTAAAAAATAAAAATTGCTAATAATAATATAGGGAAAGACAGCCCAATATCACACATTACTATATAACTTTCAAGGTTTAATATTTACTTCAGAAGATATAGAATTTAGCAATGGGTAAAATGAAAATTTTGAATTATTCATAAGGTAAGATGTTATTGAAAAAGATGGTACATCTGTGTCTGAAACGTGTCAATTATTTTACAAAAGAATGCTATCACTTATGAAGTACAAACAGATTCTCCAAAGCTAATATATTGAGTCATAAATCTTTGCTTGAATATTTTTCATTTCAAGTCACTGATGGGCAGAATCATGGAGATGTGCCACTATAAATAAAATGGTATTGGAGTGTCACAAGCTGAGCAATTCTTGCCTGAGTAAAAGTAGACTGCAGTATTCCAGATGATAACGGAATGATTTCTTCAAAACATCAGTTTTTACTTAAATCCACTTAAAGAATATTTTCATAACCTATTAATTAATAGAATAAAATAAAACATTCTATAATTACATTCTCTATTCATTTTTGCTTTTTAAGAATAAATTTCATTGAAAATATGTTAGAAGGTAATTATACTAAAGCTTTGAAAGTTTATAAGAGTGTGTGCATGTGTGTAAAAATGTAAATTGATTTGCTTTCCTTGGAGCAAATCAATCATTTCTTTATAATAAATATTGCTGGTATGCTTTTGGTGTGAAAGTGAATATGTCATTTCTGAGTTGGTGTTATAATGTATTAATCTCCTGTGGGTAATAGCCAACCCGCTGTATAAAAGAGTGCTTCACAGTACATCAAAAATTGCAATCAGAGGTCTTTCTCCTGTGATTTGTATTCTAGAAAGAAAAATACAAAACTAAAGTGGACTTTGGGCACCTGCTCTCCATTGGAGAATAGGGTCAAGACCATCAATTTGATTCATATTTAAAAGCTCATATCTTTCAATGGTAAACACTAGAGAAAAAAAGTATTTCTTTATTAGTTTTCTCATTTAGCCTGACAATACCAATGTATACATATACATGACTTTCATATTGAGAGAATTAAATCTTAATTAAGAAACTGATCAAAATGTTTACTTTCAGTAACTCTTCTTAAGGGTAGATAAATATGTTTGTCAATGATGGTGATCTTTATAATCAGACAGATGTATGTTTTAGTATAAATTCCCATAATAGTGATGCACTGGCTTACTCATGACATGAGCAACCTTGTGTTAATGCTTGCCATGTATCCAGTATAATATTAAAGATCTTCTGAACATTATCACACACAGTCCTCATAGCAACATGATGAGGCATTTCACAGATTATAGAAATGAGACAGAAAGTGTGTGAGTTAGCTGAAGAAAAAAAGAAAACATTTTAAACTCGTCTGTCCAACCCAAGGTATACTCTAAACACCTGTGTTCTGCCTCCTTCCAATTTATGTAAAATTTCCGAGTTTGTTTCCTCAATATGCTAACATTTGTTTCCTTCTTCAAAGCTCGTGCTAGAATTAGAAAGCATAAATGAAAAATCCTTAGCATAGATTCTGGTGCATAACGGTCTATAAAAAATACTGCTATTACTTTAACATATGTTGAAACATATGAAACATATATTTCATCTAAATAATTAACAAATATGATGATGTTGATGATATTGTTATAATAGTTGAATTGCCAATTTATCCTCTTTCAACTTGGATGTTCTATTCTTCATAGGCAGCACGATTGCCTGTCTTGTTCTCTTTCTGTAAGAGAAGGTCAGAGAGAGAGATGTGTTCCTGAATACTTTGCTGCAGGGAAATGACCTTATAACTAACTCAATGAATCATGAGAAAAGGATAAACATAATAACTACTGAATTTGAGATAATATATGAATCGTAAATAAACATGGCATGTCAATCAATTGTAAATTTTTTTCATCAAAAAATTACTTTCTCTTGATTTTGAAATGAGAATATCTAGAAAGAAAGTAATCTGGATAGTAGCAGAAAAAATGGGCCAATAATAATAACTAGCATTTACCAACTGCTTAAGTATGCAGTGCCTACTGCTGTTCTAGGGCTTTTTATATGTAAACTCTGTTAACAGAGGTACAATGGTTATCATCTTTTAACAGATGAGGAAACTGACGTGCATGTAAGTAAAATACAATTGGTTCAAGATTACACAAAAGATTGAACTCAGTCAGTGTGGCCTCAGAGTCCATAATTTAAAACAAGAAATAATGAGTGTATATGTTTATACATTCATTTTTTCCTTTGATATTTAAACAGGGAAAGTGACTTAAAATATAAGACTCACTGGCAAAATATAGTATAAAGGACAAAAACACTAGCTTTGGAATACAAAAAATAGGTAATGCATTAATTATGTGACTTTAGGCTATATAAGGGGGGAAGGCAATGGCACCCCACCCCAGTACTCTTGCCTGGAAAATCCAATGGACGGAGTAGCCTGGTGGGCTGCAGTCCATGGGGTCGCTAACAGTCGGACAGACTGAGCGACTTCACTTTCACTTTTCTCTTTCATGCATTGGAGAAGGAAATGGCAGCCCACTCCAGTATTCTTGCCTGGAGAATCCCAGGGATGGGGGAGCCTGGTGGGCTGCCATCTATGGGGTCACACAGAGTCGGACACGACTGAAGTGACGCAGCAGCAGCAGCAGGCTATATAAGACTTCTCTGAGCCTCATTCTCCTTATCTATAAACTGGCATAATACTAGTTCTTCTATGATTTGTAATAGTGCCTTAAAGAGATACTTAAATTAAAGGTTGGCATAACTTTGCATGTAGAATATCTCCAACAACTGTTCACTGAATATGAAATTAGAGAGCATCTTTAATTTTAGAATATTACTCTTTTAAGATTTCATTGTGATTGAATCTACCTTATCTGTGAATTCATAATCAGCTGTTCATTTGAAGATCTTAAGGCATTATTTAAATGAAAGTGAAATAATTCTCTAATATAAAGCAACATAACTTCCCTGAATAAACCATTATAGAAGATTTAAGTGAAGAAATAACTTTTCCTTCCTCATGTCACACAGAGTCGGACACGACTGAAGTGACGCAGCAGCAGCAGCAGGCTATATAAGACTTCTCTGAGCCTCATTCTCCTTATCTATAAACTGGCATAATACTAGTTCTTCTATGATTTGTAATAGTGCCTTAAAGAGATACTTAAATTAAAGGTTGGCATAACTTTGCATGTAGAATATCTCCAACAACTGTTCACTGAATATGAAATTAGAGAGCATCTTTAATTTTAGAATATTACTCTTTTAAGATTTCATTGTGATTGAATCTACCTTATCTGTGAATTCATAATCAGCTGTTCATTTGAAGATCTTAAGGCATTATTTAAATGAAAGTGAAATAATTCTCTAATATAAAGCAACATAACTTCCCTGAATAAACCATTATAGAAGATTTAAGTGAAGAAATAACTTTTCCTTCCTCAGCTTTCCTCCTTCCTATTAAATATCCCAATAGATTTATTTAAGTTATTTTTCTGATTAAATGCTGAGCAAATGTTTAAAATCTAAATGATTTTTTTTAAATGGTCACATAAGAAAAAAAATCTAAGTTTGCCATATACAAGTTATTTTCTTATACATGATGATAATTTGTTTGCTGTGAGAGGTAATCTGTGAGATGTCATATTACCCCACTCTTTCTTTAATAGAAAAGACATCTGAATTTAAAAGAAGTAAACCACCTTCACCTAGATAGAAAATGCTAGTAAACCAGATTTTAAATCCAGATTTGTCCACCGAAACAAACAGCTGCTCATTACCTGCACAGGTTTAATAGCCCCTGATGATTTGTGCTGATCGCCCACAGGCAGCATTTGATTCATTAACATAAGATAGGTCTGGCCTTACATTTCAGGTAGCAAAGTAATTTATAAGCTATCATTAGCTGAATGTCTGAGAGAGGTAGTAAAACTTCATGTTGGGTCATTAGCATGACTTCACAACCGGGCAATTGCATTAATGTCCAGGAACCAGAAACCCAAAGGATGCTTTCTACGTACTGCATCTGTTTTCAATTATGATGCTATCTGGATTCCCAGTTCAAGTCAATGTTCTGACCTTTAAAACATTTTTAAACAATACCGTAGTTACAGTCTTCTTCTTGAGTTACTTATTCCTGAAATAATTTTGTTCTTGTTGCATAAATTTGCAGCTCTTGAAAAGGCTTGAACCATGTCTGTGCAGTCAGGCTGGATTAGGGAAAAACAAGTGGCCTTTTACTATTCTCAGATAGAATAACTAGTGATTGAAGCAATTAGAACAAGAAGAGCATTCTTGTACCAATTGCCATATTTGACCAAAATAAACAGACATTTTATTAAGTATATATTGATTTTCCAGTCTGGCTACAAGTTCAAGTACATATTATGATAATGCACATTGATCAGTGCAGTACAGTACAGAGAACACTGTAAGAACACGGGTTATTTAACCTGTTTCAGATTTCAGGGAGCTACAGAGAAGGCTCATGCTGCGTTTGGTAATAGAAATTTATTTTGAGAATATATAAAGTAATGTAGAAGCACAGGAAACTCAACGTTTTGGTCAAACATTTTGGTCTTGAAGATTTGAAACTACAGTCAGAGTATCAAAATGTCCAATAGAAGCTTTTTATAAACCAGCCACTATACAAGGCATTTTATATACATTATATATTAATCCCCTTGATAACTCAGAGAAGATATTATCATACCTACTTTTATATGACAGCATTCAGGTTTAAGAGATAGAATGATTCTCTCTCTATCACATACCTAGTAGATGTCAAGGTTAGAATCTGAACTTGAGCTTTCGTAGAAATCAATTATGGGATGGGGTTGATAAAGCCAAATAAAATAATACTGTTATGCTGATACTCTTTCTGTGTACCACATCCTCCACCCAACCCCATGTTATTTTCTTGACTCTTACTTTCTCACAAGGAAAGATTAATGATATTTGTATATGAAATGGTCCAAGAATATCAGAAAGATATTAAAAGGAGGAATTTCCTGCTATATCAACAAACCAAAAGAAGTATTGGCCTGGGTATACAGTTTGGATTCTGAATTCTGCCCCTACCCGAATACTTGATCTTAACCGGCCTTCTGAGCCCTCTCTTTGCTCATTATTTTAAAGTCCATATTCCCCTCACACTCAATGTAATGTGTGACTTCTTAATTAATGGGGCTTTTCTATGGAAAGTGTTAGTTGCTCAATTATGTCCAATTCTTTGTGACCCCATGCACTGTAGCCCGCCAGACTCCTAAATCCATGGGATTTTCCAGGCAAGAATACTGGAGTAGGTTGCTCTTTCCTTCTCCAGGGGATCTTCCCAACCCAGGGATCAAACCTGGATCTCTCACATTGCAGGCAGACTCTTTACTGTCTGAGCCACCAGGGAGACAGCTTCACTGCTGGCTCAGACCTTAAAGAATCAGCCTGCAATGAGGGAGACCTGGGTTGGATCCCTCGGTTGGGAAGATCCCCTGGAGGAGGGCATGGCAAACCCACTCCAGTATTCTTGCCTGGAGAATCCCATGGACAGAGAAGCCTGATGGGCTACAGTCCATGGGGTCACCACTGAGCGAGCACAGCACATTCTCTTCAATCTCACATACTTAATTTTCAGCATTGCAGACATTCTATAAATATCCACTAAATGAATATATAAAAAGGAGATTAATGTAAAACTGTGGACTATGATAAATAATTATGAATAATTTTAAAAGATTCCAGCGTTCATTGAGGTAATATTGGCACTTGATTGTTTATGATGTTTTGTTTTGGATCTGTGTGATCCCCACCACAGAAGAAAAATGGCCAGATACTGATACAAATTTTCTTGTACTTGACATTTATGTATTGAAGTAATACTTAATAGCTACTAATTGTATTGTAGAAAGATGTACTCTGGGTAATTCAGAGTTCACAAAGTCAATTACCAATTGGCAAGCTTTTAGAATATCCTAAGACTATTACCACACTATCTTTTAGAGATACACATTTCATGGTTTCCTACTTAAAAAATTATATCCTTTATCAGAGTAAGTCAGAAGCTGTTAAATAGTGTTATGCTTGTTATCAAATGCTGTTCATGATATTGAAAATAAAGTATGAAATGGGTGTTTTTATTCGTATTTGTGACTTAAACTCTTACAGAAGTTTATTTTGATAAAAATATATTCAACCTAAGGATTATTTTTATCAGACACTGGAGAATAATACATTTTGCAGGCTGTTAATTTACTTTAAAGTTTATTTGTAGAACTAAAACAATCATATCTATGAATAAAATGTACTTTTCTTTTGAATGATCCATTGGGATGCATTTCTTACTAGCCAGTGTTGAAAATTTCTTGTTAGTTTCTATGCTATGATGATTTGAGGCCAAAGGTTATTGTCTTGATCATCAGAAGTTTATGTGGAATAATTTTATGATANTAGGCTGTTAATTTACTTTAAAGTTTATTTGTAGAACTAAAACAATCATATCTATGAATAAAATGTACTTTTCTTTTGAATGATCCATTGGGATGCATTTCTTACTAGCCAGTGTTGAAAATTTCTTGTTAGTTTCTATGCTATGATGATTTGAGGCCAAAGGTTATTGTCTTGATCATCAGAAGTTTATGTGGAATAATTTTATGATATTAGTCATAGTCTTTGCTATAAATCTGGAGAAGGGAATGGCAACCTACTCCAGTGTTCTTGCCTGGAGAATCATATGGGCAGAGGAGCCTGGTGAGCTACAGGCCATGGGGTCACAAAGAGTCAGACACGACTGAGTGATGAACACTTACTGTGAGTAATTCTTCAGTCAGTGTTTAATGCATCTTCTCTAGTTTTATAAAATAATATTGAAGCCAAATGAATTATTTCAATATCATCATGGAAATTTTAGCCTTTTTCTTAAGAAAAATATACACATAGAGACACACCTACATACCCATATGTCTTCAAGTTCATAAGTGTTCTTAAACTTATCCATAAATCTCAGGTTAATTACTTTCAAATAAATAATGGAAGGAAGTCACTAATGAATGAATATCTGTCACAGTACTGTGGGTGAAATGAGTCCAAGATAAATATGAAGTTTGCTTCTGGCCTTGGAGGAGCTCATTACTAGAATTCCATATAAAGATTTCATAAAAAGTAAAACACCCAGTTAGAGAGACATATTAAAGATCAATAGCACATGTGAAGTAAATATTTGTAGAGTGAATAATAAAATATAATTCAATGAGAAAGAACAAAGAGTAAAGTAGAAAAATAAAAAATACTCTTTACAGAAAAACATGCACAATATTAAAAAATTCTCAACCTCAGTCATAATTAAAGAAATAGAAATATTTCAAAAAGAATTGTTATTTATTCCTACTATTTAGCAAGGGTTAATAAGATTTATATAATACTTCCTAGGAAAATGGAAGAGCAATTTTGCATTGTATGAAAATTGAAAGAGTTCGTTCCCCCTACCTCTCCTTCTTCTCCTGTTTCTTTCCCCAAACTGAACTCTTTAAGAACTATTAATATTTAATCCTAAGATTTTGACAGCTCCAGAAGTTAGTGATGGACAGGGAAGTCTGACGTGTAGCAGTCCATGTGGTAGCAAAGATTTGGACATGACTGAGTGACTGAACTGAATTGAACTGAAGGTTTTTAGTTGAGACAGAACAAATCAAATGTCCAAAAAGGGGATGGGAAGCTACTTTGGTCCAGAGAGAGGTGGCAACCCAAGTAGGTTGATGAGAGCATTTTTACTGAAGAGTCAGCAATGACAGAGAAAAACTAAGTGTAAAAATCCAAGTGGAGCCGAGGAAGGTATCTTCATGGAGGAAGAAGGCAGTAAACAAATTAGTAATAATGGAGCCAGCTAAATAAGCTACAAGTAAGTAAAAAAGAAAAAAAATCATTGAGTTGGAATTGCTTGTATTGGCACAAATACATAGCTTTAGATATATACAGATGTGGAAATAAATATAGGTAGATTATATATAGGCATAAACAGTGCAAAAGACTTAAAAGTAAAGAGAAACATATTTTTTTTTAAAATGATAATCTAGCTCTGTCCTTTGAGAGGGCTGGAAACTAGTGATACTTCAACAGTAATGATGATACCACAAATTTTGGCTTCTATGCACCAATCTCCACTAAAAAGAACTCTGATTCTTAGAGAAATGACTAATCGTAGGGTTCAGTTCAGTTCAGTCGCTCAGTCATGTTTGACTCTTTGCTGCCCATAGACCAAAGCACGCCAAGCCTCCCTGTCCATCAGCGTCTCTCAGAGTCCACCCAAACCCATATCTGTTGAGTCGGTGATGCCATCCAACTATCTCATCCTCTGTCGACCCCTTCTCCTCCCGCCTTCAATCTTTCCCGGCATTAGGGTCTTTTCAAACGAGTTAGTTCTCCACATCAGCTGGCCAAAGTATTGGAGTTTCAGCATCGGTCCTTCCAATGAACACCCAGGACTGATCTCCTTTAGGATGGACTGGTTGGATCTCTTTGCAGTCCAAGGGACTCTCAAGAGTCTTCTCCAACACCACAGTTCAAAAGCACTGAGACAACCCAGAGGGATGGTACGGGGAGGGAGGGGGGCTCAGGATGGAGAACACATGTATACCTGTTAAGGCAGTAAACAAATTAGTAATAATGGAGCCAGCTAAATAAGCTACAAGTAAGTAAAAAAGAAAAAAATCATTGGGTTGGAATTGCTTGTATTGGCACAAATACATAGCTTTAGATATATACAGATGCGGAAATAAATATAGGTAGATTATATATAGGCATAAACAGTGCAAAAGACTTAGAAGGAAACAGAAACATATTTTTTTAAAAATGATAATCTAGCTCTGCCCTTTGAGAGGGCTGGAAACTAGTGATACTTCAACAGTAATGATGATACCACAAATTTTGGCTTCTATGCACCAATCTCCACTAAAAAGAACTCTGATTCTTAGAGAAATGACTAATCGTAGGGTTCAGTTCAGTTCAGTCGCTCAGTCATGTTTGACTCTTTGCTGCCCATAGACCAAAGCACGCCAAGCCTCCCTGTCCATCAGCATCTCTCAGAGTCCACCCAAACCCGTATCTGTTGAGTCGGTGATGCCTTCCAACTATCTCATCCTCTGTCGACCCCTTCTCCTCCCGCCTTCAATCTTTCCCGGCATTAGGGTCTTTTCAAACGAGTTAGTTCTCCACATCAGCTGGCCAAAGTATTGGAGTTTCAGCATCGGTCCTTCCAATGAACACCCAGGACTGATCTCCTTTAGGATGGACTGGTTGGATCTCTTTGCAGTCCAAGGGACTCTCAAGAGTCTTCTCCAACACCACAGTTCAAAAGCACTGAGACAACCCAGAGGGATGGTACGGGGAGGGAGAGGGGCTCAGGATGGGGAACACGTGTATACCTGTGGTGGATTCATGTTGATGTATGGCAAAACCAATGCAATATTGTAAAGTAATTAACTTTAGTTTAAATAAATAAATTTATATTTAAAAAAAGCATCAATTCTTAAGCACTCAGCTTTCTTTATAGTTCAACTCTTACATCCATACATGACTACTGGAAAAACCATAGCCTTGACTAGATGGACTTTGGTGGCAAAGTAATGTCTTTGCTTTTTAATATGCTGTCTAGGTCGGCCATAACTTTCTTTCCAAGGAGGAAACGTCTTTTAATTTCATGGTTGCAGTGATTTTGGAGCCCCCCAAAATAAAGTCAGCTACAGTTTCCACTGTTTCCCCATCTATTTGCCATGAAGTGATGGGACCAGATGCCATGATCTTAGTAATCATAGGGTAGCAAAAGGAAATAAGATATAACCTTAGAACCTGTTGGGTCAGAAAGCAGGGAAGGGCTGGAAAATGGTGGAACCAATAAAAGTAATGGTACACAGACTGTAAGATAGTGAATAAAATAAGACACCTTGCTGCTGCTGCTGATAAGTCGACTCTGTGCGACCCCATAGACAGCAGCCCACAAGGATCCCCAGTCCCTGGGATTCTCCAGGCAAGAACACTGGAGTGGGTTGCCATTTCCTTCTCCAATGAATGAAAATGAAAAGTGAAAGTGAATCCAAGCTACAATAATAAACAAACAGTTATGATGGGAGAGGGAACATTTAAATAATTTAAAGAAGTTCCTTATAGAATGGAAAGTACAAATGTTACGGGGGGTGGGGAGGTGGAAGGTAACTTTAGCAGAAAAGCTTGGAGGAACAATTACAAAATAATTAGAGCTAACATCATCAATATTTAGAGAAATTAAAAATGCTCACTAACGGATAGGATGCAATGAGAATAGCATGATCTCTGTAGCATTCCTGTCAAGGGCACATCATCAAAATCTAATCATGAGAAAACCTCAGATAAATCAAGCTGAAGGACCTTCTGCAACATACCAATGGGCTATTTTCAAAAGTATCAAGGTCATAAAAATCAAGGGAAGCCAAAGGTAATATTTTAGATTGGAGAAGACTAAAGAGAAATAAGAAATAAATGTAAAACACAACCTGAATTTGAGTGTTCCTGTTGTAAAAAGGACATTAGGAAAACTTTTTAGAGGGTCTGAGAATTAGATGGTAGTAATGTACCAAAACAGAGAAGGCAATGGCAGCCTGGAGAATTCCATGGACAGAGGAGCCTGGTAGGCTATAGTCCATGGGGTCGCTAAGAGTCAGACAGAACTGAGACTTCACTTGCACTTGTCACTTTCATGCATTGGAGAAGGAAATGGCAACCCACTCCAGTGTTCTTGCCTGGAGAATCCCAGGGACGGGGGAGCCTGGTGGGCTGCCGTCTATGGGGTCGCACAGAGTCGGACACGACTGGTGTGACATAGCAATGTACCAAAATAGAAGAAAACAATAGAACAAGAAAGACTAGAGATCTTCTCAAGAAAATTGAAGATATGAAGGGATCATTTCATACAAAGATGGGTCACGATAAAGGGCAGAAACAGTAAGGACCTAACAGATGCAGAAGAAATCAGGAGATGGCAAGGAAACACAGAAGAACTGTACAAAGAAAGGTCTTAATGACCTGAATGACCCTGATAGTGTGGTCACTCGCTTAGAGCCAGAGATCTGGGAATGCAAAGTCAGGTGGGCCTTAGGAAGCATTACTATGAAAAAAGCTGGTGGAGGTGATGGAATTCCAGCTGAGGTGCTTAAAATCTTATAAGATGATGCTGTAAAGTACTGCACTCAATACATCAGCAACTTTGGTAAAGTCAGCAGTGGGCACTGGACTGGAGAAGGTGTGCTTTCATTCTAGTCCCCAAGAAGGACAAGGCCAAAAAGTGTTCAAACTACTACACAGCTTCCAACTCCAAAGAAGGGCAAGGCCAAGCAACGTTCAAACTACTACATAGCTTCCAATCCCAAAGAAGGGCAAGGTCAAGGAACGTTCAAGCTACTACACAGCTGTGTCATTTCACATGCTAGCCACATAAGGCTCAATGTCCTTCAAGCTAGGCTTCAACAGTACTTGAACTGAACATTTTCAGATGTAAACTCTGGATTTAGAAAAGGCAGAGGAAATAGAAATCAAGTCTCCAATATCTGTTGGGTCATAGAGAAAGCAAGGTAATTCAAGAAAAACAACTACTTCTGCTTCGTTGACTATGCTAAAAACCTTCGACTGTGTGCGTGTGCTAAGTCAGTTTAATCTGTCCATCTTTTTGAGACGCTATGGCCTGTAGCCCTCCAGGCTCCGCTGTCTATGAGATTCTCCAGGCAAGAACACTGGGGTGGCTTACCGTTTCCTCCTCCAGGGGACCTTTTTGACCCAGGGGTCCAGTCTGTGTCTGTTAGGTCTCCTGCACTGGCAAGAGGGTTTTTTACCCCTCGCGCCACCTGCTGTGGTTCACGACAAACTGTGGAAAATCCTTAAAAGAGATGGGCATACCAGACCACCTTACCTGCCTTCTGGGAAGTCTGTATGCAGGTCAAGAAGAAACAGTTGCAACCAGATATGGAACAGTGGATTGCTTGCAAATTGAGAAAGGAGTACAACAAGACTGTATATAGTCACCCAGCTTGTTTAACTTCTATGCAGAGTGCATCGGGGAAGGCAACGTCACCCCACCCCAGTACTCTTGCCTGGAAAATCCCATGGACAGAGTAGCCTGGTGGGCTGCAGTCCATGGGGTCGCTAATAGTCAGACAGACTGAGCGACTTCACTTTCACTTTTCTCTTTCATGCATTGGAGAAGGCAATGGCAACCCACTCCAGTATTCTTGCCTGGAGAGTCCCAGGGATGGGGGAGCCTGGTGGGCTGCCGTCTATGGGGTCACACAGAGTCGGACACGACTGAAGTGACTTAGCAGCAGCAGCAGAGTGCATCGTGCAAAATACTGTGGTGGATGACTCTCAAGCTGGAATCAAGATTCCTAAGAGAAATATCAACAATCTCAGATATGCAGATGATGCCACTCTAATGGTAGAAGTGAAGAGGAACTAAGAGTCTCTTGATGAAAGTGAAAGAGAAGAGTGAAAAAGCTGGTTTAAAACTCAGCATTCAAAACACTAAGATCATGGCATCCAGTCCATCACTTCATGGCAAATAGAAGGGGAAAAAGTGGAAGCAGTGACAGATTTTATTTTCTTGGGCTCCAAAATCACTGCAGACAAACTGCAGCTATGAAATTAAAAGATTTTTTCTTTGGAAAGAAAACTATGATGAACTAAGACAGCATATTAAAAAAAACAGAGCCATCACTTTGCCATCGAATGTCCGTGTAGTCAAAGCTATGTGGTTTTTTTTGTTTTTGTTTTCAGTAGTCATGTACNAACTGCAGCTATGAAATTAAAAGATTTTTTCTTTGGAAAGAAAACTATGATGAACTAAGACAGCATATTAAAAAAAACAGAGCCATCACTTTGCCATCGAATGTCCGTGTAGTCAAAGCTATGTGGTTTTTTTTGTTTTTGTTTTCAGTAGTCATGTACAGATGTTAAATTTGTACCATAAAGAAGGTACCGGAGATGTTATGCTTTTGAATTGTGATGCTGAAGAAGACTCTTAAGAGTCCCTTGGAGGTGAAGGAGGATTTCTTTGTTGTAAGGAGATAAAGCCAGTCAATCCAAAAGGAAATCAACCCTGAATATTCATCGGAAGTACTGATGCTGAAGCTGAAGTTCCAATACTTTGGTCACCTGAAGCAAAGAGTCAACTCATTGAAANCAATGAACACCCAGGACTGATCTCCTTTAGGATGGACTGGTTGGATCTCTTTGCAGTCCAAGGGACTCTCAAGAGTCTTCTCCAACACCACAGTTCAAAAGCACTGAGACAACCCAGAGGGATGGTACGGGGAGGGAGGGGGGCTCAGGATGGAGAACACATGTATACCTGTGGTGGATTCATGTTGATGTATGGCAAAACCAATGCAATATTGTAAAGTAATTAACTTCCAGTTTAAATAAATAAATTTATATTTAAAAAAAGCATCAATTCTTAAGCACTCAGCTTTCTTTATAGTCCAACTCTCACATCCATACATGACTACTGGAAAAACCATAGCCTTGACTAGATGGACCTTTGTTGGCAAAGTAATGTCTCTGCTTTTTAATATGCTGTCTAGGTTGGCCATAACTTTCTTTCCAAGAAGCAAACGTCTTTTAATTTCATGGTTGCAGTGATTTTGGAGCCCCCCAAAATAAAGTCAGCCACAGTTTCCACTGTTTCCCCATCTATTTGCCATGAAGTGATGGGACCAGATGCCATGATCTTAGTAATCATAAGGTAGCAAAAGGAAATAAGATATAACCTTAGAACCTGTTGGGTCAGAAAGCAGGGAAGGGCTGGAAAATGGTGGAGCCAATAAAAGTAATGGTACACAGTTTGTAAGAGAGTGAATAAAATAAGACACCTTGCTGCTGCTGCTGCTAAGTTGACTCTGTGCGACCCCATAGACGGCAGCCCACAAGGATCACCAGTCCCTGGGATTCTCCAGGCAAGAACACTGGAGTGGGTTGCCATTTCCTTCTCCAATACATGAAAGTGAAAAGTGAAAATGAATCCAAGCTAAAATAATAAACAAACAGTTATGAAGGGAGAGGGGATATTTAAATAATTTAAAGAAGTTCCTTATAGAATGGAAAGTACAAATGTTGTGGGGGGCGGGGAGGTGGAAGGTAACTTTAGCAGAAAAGCTTGGAGGAACAATTACAAAATAATTAGAGCTAACATCATCAATATTTAGATAAATTAAAAATGCTCACTAACGGATAGGATGCAATGAGAAGAAATAGCATGATCTCTGTAGCATTCCTGCCAAGGGCACATCATCAAAATCTAATCATGAGAAAACCTCAGATAAATCAAGCTGAAGGACCTTCTGCAACATACCAATGGGCTATTTTCAAAAGTATCAAGGTCATAAAAATCAAGGGAAGCCAAAGGTAATATTTTAGACTGGAGAAGACTAAAGAGAAATAAGAAATAAATGTAAAACACAACCTGAATTTGAGTGTTTCTGTTGTAAAAAGGACATTAGGAAAACTTTTTAGAGGGTCTGAGAATTAGATGGTAGTAATGTACCTAAATCAAGCTGAAGGACCTTCTGCAACATACCAATGGGCTATTTTCAAAAGTATCAAGGTCATAAAAATCAAGGGAAGCCAAAGGTAATATTTTAGACTGGAGAAGACTAAAGAGAAATAAGAAATAAATGTAAAACACAACCTGAATTTGAGTGTTTCTGTTGTAAAAAGGACATTAGGAAAACTTTTTAGAGGGTCTGAGAATTAGATGGTAGTAATGTACCAAAACAGAGAAGGCAATGGCAACCTACTCCAGTACTCTTGCCTGGAGAATTCCATGGACAGAGGAGCCTGGTAGGCTATAGTCCATGGGGTCGCTAAGAGTCGGACAGAACTGAGACTTCACTTGCACTTGTCACTTTCATGCATTGGAGAAGGAAATGGCAACCCACTCCAGTGTTCTTGCCTGGAGAATCCCGGGGATGGGGGAGCCTGGTGGGCTGCCATCTATGGGGTCGCACAGAGTCGGACATGACTGTGTGACATAGCAATGTACCAAAATAGAAGAAAACAATAGAACAAGAAAGACTAGAGATCTTCTCAAGAAAATTGAAGATATGAAGGGACCATTTCATACAAAGATGGGTCACAATAAAGGGCAGAAACAGTAAGGACCTAACAGACGCAGAAGAGATCAGGAGATGGCAAGAATACACAGAAGAACTGTACAAAGAAAGGTCTTAATGACCTGAATGACCCTGATGGTGTGGTCACTCGCTTAGAGCCAGAGATCTGGGAATGCAAAGTCAAGTGGGCTTTAGGAAGCATTACTATGAAAAAAGCTGGTGGAGGTGATGGAATTCCAGCTGAGGTGCTTAAAATCTTATAAGGTGATGCTGTAAAGTACTGCACTCAATACATCAGCAACTTTGGTAAAGTCAGCAGTGGGCACTGGACTGGAGAAGGTATGCTTTCATTCCAGTCCCCAAGAAGGGCAAGGCCAAAAAGCGTTCAAACTACTACACAGCTTCCAACTCCAAAGAAGGGCAAGGCCAAGCAACGTTCAAACTACTACATAGCTTCCAATCCCAAAGAAGGGCNTTGCTGTGGCCAAAACTTCCAGAACTAGAAAGCCCAGAGATAAATCCACACACATAAGATGTGTATAAGAGACAGGTGTGCTTTCATTCTAGTCCCCAAGAAGGACAAGGCCAAAAAGTGTTCAAACTACTACACAGCTTCCAACTCCAAAGAAGGGCAAGGCCAAGCAACGTTCAAACTACTACATAGCTTCCAATCCCAAAGAAGGGCAAGGTCAAGGAACGTTCAAGCTACTACACAGCTGTGCTCATTTCACATGCTAGCCACATAAGGCTCAACGTCCTTCAAGCTGGGCTTCAACAGTACTTGAACTGAACATTTTCAGATGTAAACTCTGGATTTAGAAAAGGCAGAGGAAATAGAAATCAAATCACCAATATCTGTTGGGTCATAGAGAAAGCAAGGTAATTCAAGAAAAACAACTACTTCTGCTTCATTGACTATGCTAAAAACCTTCGACTGTGTGCATGTGCTAAGTCAGTTTAATCTGTCCAACTTTTTGAGACGCCATGGCCTGTAGCCCTCCAGGCTCCCCTGTCCATGAGGTTCTCCAGGCAAGAACACTGGAGCGGCTCACCGTTTCCTCCTCCAGGGGACCTTTTTGACCCAGGGGTCCAGTCTGTCTGTTAGGTCTCCTGCACTGGCAAGAGGGTTCTTTACCCCTCGCGCCACCTGCTGTGGTTCACGACAAATTGTGGAAAATCCTTAAAAGAGATGGGCATACCAGACCTCCTTACCTGCCTTCTGGGAAGTCTGTATGCAGGTCAAGAAGAAACAGTTGCAACCAGACATGGAACAATGGATTGCTTCCAAATTGAGAAAGAAGTACAACAAGACTGTATATAGTCACCTAGCTTGTTTAACTTCTATGCAGAGTGCATCATGCAAAATACTCTGGTGGATGACTCTCAAGCTGGAATCAAGATTCTTAGGAGAAATATCAACAATCTCAGATATGCAAATGATGCCACTCTAACGGTAGAAGTGAAGAGGAACTAAGAGTCTCTTGATGAAAGTGAAAGAGAAGAGTGAAAAAGCTGGCTTAAAACTCAGCATTCAAAACACTAAGACCATGGCATCCAGTCCATCACTTCATGGCAAATAGAAGGGGAAAAAGTGGAAGCAGTGACAGATTTTATCTTCTTGGGCTCCAAAATCACTGCAGACAAATTGCAGCTATGAAATTAAATGACATTTTTTCTTCGGAAAGAAAACTATGACAAACTAAGACAGCATATTAAAAAAAAACAGAGCCATCACTTTTGCCATCGAAAGTCCATGTAGTCAAAGCTATGCGTTTTTTGTTTTGTTTTGTTTTCAGTAGTCATGTACAGATGTTAAATTTGTACCATAAAGAAGGTACCTGAGATGTTATGCTTTTGAATTGTGATGCTGGAGGAGACTCTTAAGAGTCCCTTGGAGGTGAAGGAGGATTTCTTTGTTGTAAGGAGATTAAGCCAGTCAATCCAAAAGGAAATCAACCCTGAATATTTATTGGAAGTACTGATGCTGAAGCTGAAGTTCCAATACTTTGGTCACCTGAAGCAAAGAGTCAACTCATTGAAAAAGATCTTGATGTTGTGAATGATTGAAGGCAGGAGGAGAAAGGGGCATCAGAAGATGAGACAGTTGGATAAGCATCACCCACAAATCAACATGAGTTTGAGCAAACTCCAGGAGATAGTGAAGGATACAGGAGTCTGGCATGCTGCAGTCCATGGTGTCGCGAAGAATCAGACATTACTTTGCAACTGAGCAATAACAATGTACCAATTCTACTAGTTCTAAGGTTGCACTATGCTTGTGTTAGAGCATTTCCTTGTTTGTAAAAAATATATATTAAAATATTTGGAAGTTATGAACACCACATAATAACTTGAGTTCAAATGGTTTAGGGAAACATTCTTTGCCATGTTCTTGCAATTTTTTTATAACTGAGACTGTTTCAAAATTTAAAAAAGAAGTTTATTCATTTCAACTTTGTAATTTCACAACAACTAATCTATACCACAGAAATACTTTCACTAGTATTTTAAAAATATACACACATGTACACACAACCCACCGGCCTTCCCCTCCACTGTGAGATGCCTTTTGTCACTGAGGAAAGAGGAAAGGACAGAAATCCTCTACCTCAAACAGTCTTGAGTGCAGACCTTTACGTGAAAGAATTTAAGGCCTGACAGACAGATTTTGACTGTGATGCTTATTATATGACCCTATGTGTTTGTCGAAATTCATAGAACTACACAGTAAAAACAGCTTATCAGACAAATGGTTACCTCAGGTTAGAGAGACAGTGACAGAAACAGGTGGTAAAATATCGCTTTGGAATCTAATTAATGCTTTGTTTTTTTTTGTTGTTGTGAGTGGTATTTATAAAAAGGCAAAAAATCACTGGGCCAAACACCAATGTTTTAAATACTTTATTATTTTATGCCCAAGCAAAAATTACACTAGGTGTTTAATGTTAATGATTGAAATGTCAATAATATCATCATACCAGTAATGTTAATAACTGTTTTATAGTCATATCAGAAATAAAAACTGATGACAAACATTTAAATTTCCAGGAAGATTTGAAATAATTCATTGAAAAGACCATATTATAAAAATGCTTTATCAATACTCACCTGGAACAGGCTGTAAATTATATTCCTATCTCTGTCCTCACTTGCATGCAATCGACATCATTATAATGAAAGGAAAACAGTGGTGCAAGAGGGTTAAAAGCAATTGTATTAAGATTATTGGTAGGGACTAAAAGTGATCAAGAGGATGCGTGCCGTGTGCCCTGAGTTGCTTTAGGTGTGTCAGACTAGTTGCGACCCTATGGACTATAGCTCACCAGGCTCCTCGGTCCATGGGATTCTCTAGGCAAGAATGCTGGGGTGGCTTGCCATGCTCTCCTCCAGGGGATCTTCCTGACCCAGGGATCGAACCAGCATCTCCTGTGTCTGCTGCATTGCAGGTGGATTCTTTACCACTAAGCCATCATGGAAGCCCAATTGAGAGTATACTGGGATCTATATTCAAAACTCGATCCCCAGTTCTAGCTTGTCTTTATTAACCAAAAACTAGAGTCCCTTCTAGTAGAACTATATCTTATTGGAGGGACGAAGCAGGGATAACATGGTGACAAACAAAAAAGGGGTGGAGAAAAGGCACTATCCATAGTATATGTTGAAAAAAACAGAATATGTGGCATAAAATACGTGCTGCATATGTTTCATGATTTTATTACCGTTAATAACTATCGCTGCTAAGAGAAATGAAAGGCTGCTTGTGAAGCTAGTGATTGTATCAGACAGATATTAGTACAGAACAGGCATGATTGTGTCTACTCTTTGAAGAACTTAGTATAATTTTAATAGTGCCTATGAAATTCTAACATCCAGCTCACTCTCCACTAACAGCTTTTTCTCCACATCATATGTGAATTGCCAAATTAAAATATGAGACCTCCTAAAGTTTCTGCCATCAAAACAACTCCTTTACAAATCAGCATTGTAACAGTTCACCATGTTTCCTCCCATAGAAGAATAAAGCATGCTCTCAATGCTCAATATTCAAAGCAAAATAGGGAGTATTTCCTACAAGTTGTTTGTTTTCAATTTACACTTCTCCTCACCTCAGCATACCCATGGATCTGCAAAACTGTTACTTCTCAGCGATCTGGGAGAGGGTGTGAGTTCCTGTTGTAAAGCTGTTGCTCTCAAAAGAGCTCTTCCTGTAAAGAATGTATCTTTAGAAATGGCAATAAAAGAGAATATTAGATAACTAAATTTCTTCAAGTTGTAGCAAAACAATTCCTTTTAGATGAATTCGTTGACTTTAGCATGCTAAAGCTATATTGAAATGTATTTGTCCATTCATTTTAAATAGTCCTCTTAGGATATCATATTGCTCTATACCCACGAGTTTAGCTAAATATTTAAAAATCTTTTTCACAGTAACACATTTTAGGCTAACTTGTGTCTCTATTCTGCACATTAAGTTAGTATTCTACTTTCAATGTATTTGATCAAGAAATTAAATAAATAAATTAGCATTAGTAGAAGGTCATGGAGATGAAATTTCACATGACTTTTCCTTTAAAACCGTATGTGTTACACTGTATTACATTATATTTGTTTCTATATTTGTTTGAGCCTTGGCTCAGATGGTAAAGAATCTGCCTGCAAAGCAAGAGACTCAAGTTTGATCCTTGGGTTGGCAAGCTTCCCTGGAGAAGGGCACAGCAACACAATCTAGTATTTTTGCCTAGAGAATTCCATAGACAGAGGAGCCTGGTGGGCTACAGTCCACAGGGTCACAAAGAGTCAGACGTGACTGAAGTGATTCAGCCTGCATGCAGCTATATTTGTCTACTTAGATTGAGGACTGTTATTAATATTACTGGGAGAAGAATTTTTATTACAACTTTTCTGTTATAAAAGTTTGAGATTGTTTCAAAACAATGTCATCTGTAAATAACACTCCATATTAACTTCTGTTGATTTTTATATCAGTCTTGTTACACAGAATTTTATTTTTGAATGTAATTTTATCACCTAAAACATTTTTATTTTAGCTGCTAATACTTCCTTGCCAATGCTGATAACTAAACGATAATCTCTCATCGGTAATAAATAAAGTCACACAATCTCTTTTATCTCCACTGGCAATGTAGATGATATATATGTATTTTAATGGTTAATGGTATTTAAAAATGTACACGTTCCCTGTTCAATGAGCTGCACTTAGTTGTTCAGTCCTGTCTGACTCTTTGAGACTCAATGGACTGTAGCCT
>SJYX01010649.1:9445-23036 GCA_006410675.1 Oreotragus oreotragus
ATATTCAAAAGCAGAGACATTACTTTGCCGACTAAGGTCCGTCTAGTCAAGGCTATGGTTTTTCCTGTGGTCATGTATGGATGTGAGAGTTGGACTGTGAAGAAGGCTGAGTGCCAAAGAATTGATGCTTTTGAACTGTGGTGTTGGAGAAGACTCTTGAGAGTCCCTTGGACTGCAAGGAGAGCCAATCAGTCCATTCTGAGGGAGATCAGCCCTGGGATTTCTTTGGAAGGAATGATGCTAAAGCTGAAACTCCAGCACTTTTGCCACCTCATGCAAAGAGTTGACTCATTGGAAAAGACTCTGATGCTGAGAGGGATTGGGGGCAGGAGGAGAAGGGGACGACTGAGGATGAGATGGCTGGATGGCATCACGGACTCGATGGACATGAGTCTGAGTGAACTCCGGGAGTTGGTGATGGACAGGGAGGCATGGCGAGCTGTGATTCTCGGGGTCGCAGAGTTGGACATGACTGAGCGACTGAAATGAACTGAACTGAACTGATAGACTAACATAAAATAAAACAAGAGTAGAGTTCAGTTCAGTCACTCAGTCGTGTCCAACTCTTTGCAACCCCATGAATCGCAACACACCAGGTTTCCCTCTCCATCACCAATGCCCAGAGTTTACTCAGACTCATGTCCATTGAGTCAGTGATGCCGTCCAACCATCTCATCCTCTGTCATCCCCTTCTCCTCTTGTCCTCAATCTTTCCCAGCATCAGAGTCTTTTCAAATGAGTCAGCTCTTCACATCAGGTTGCCAACATATTGGAGTTTCAGTTTCAACATCAGTCCTTCCAATGAACACCCAGGACTGATCTCCTTTATGTTGGACTGTTTGGCTCTCCTTGCAGTCCAAGTGACTCTCAAGAGTCTCCTTCAACACCAGACTTCAAAAGCATCAATTATTTGGCACTCAACTTTCTTTATAGTCCAATTCTCACATCTATACATGACTACTGGAAAAACCATAGCCTTGACTAGACAGACCTTTGTTGACAAAGTAATGTCTCTGCTTTTTAATACGCTGTCTAGGTTGGTCATAACTTTTCTTCCAAGGAGTAAGCATCTTTTAATTTCATGGTTGCAGTCACCATCTGCAGTGATTTTGGAGCCCAAAAGGTCAGCCATTGTGTCCATTGTTTCTCCATCTATTTGCCATGAAGTGATGGGACTGGAGGCCATGATCATAGTTTTTTTTATGTTGAGCTTTAAGCCAACTTTTTCACCCTCCTCTTTCACTTTCATCAAGAGGCCCTTTAGTTCTTCTTCGCTTTCTGCCATAAGGGTGGTAACATCAGCATATCTGAGGTTATTGATTTTTTTTCCCAGCAATCTTGATTCCAGCTTGTGCTTTACCTAGCCCAGCATTTCTCATGATGTATTCTGCATATAAGTTAAATAAGCAGGATGACAATATACAGTCTTGACATACTCCTTTTCCTTTTTGGTAACAAAGGAAAAACACTGATATTACAAATAAGAAACAAATAGCAAAATTATAGAGCTGAAATCAATCATGTCAATTTGTACATTAAATGCAAATGAGTTAAATCCAGATATTTTTACATTGTACAAAAGCAAGATTCAACTAACTAGTGTCCAACTCTTTGCAACCCCATGGACTGTAGCCCATCAGGCTCCTCCATCCATGGGATTTTCCAGGCAAGAGTGCTGGAGTCGATTGCCATTTCCTTCTCCAGGGGATCTTCCTGACCCAGGAATCGAACCCGGGTCTCCTGCATTGTGGGCAGACACTTTACTGTCTGAGCCACCAGGGAAGCCATACTGTTTAAAAAACAACTTTAAATATAAAAACATTTATGAATAATATGAGAAAACAGGGCCAGCACAATGGTAGAGTAGTAGGCATGAACTCATTCCTTCTTAAAAATAAAACACCAAAATCACAACTAACTGAACAACCATTGACCACCCCCCCCCAAAAAAAGCACAAAACTCTGTTACCTACCAAAAAATCCAGATTGTAGCTACACTAATGCAAGAAAAGAAAAAGGACCTAAATTTTAATCAAAAAGGAAAGAGATATCACTGCTGATACCACAGAAATACAAAGGATCACACGAGACTACAGTTGGCCCTTGAACAATGTGGGTGTTAATACACCTATAACTAACTTAGAGTCAGCTTTCCCTATCCAAGCTTTCTCTGCATCTGTGGTTTCAAACAAATGAAGACTATGTAGTATTATAGTATTTACCATTGAAAAATAATAACATACAAGTGGACCCATACAGTTCAAACCTGTGTTGTTCAAGGGTCAACTGTACTATGAACAATTTATACACTATAAAACTGAGTAACCTAGAAGAAATACATAAATCCATAGAAACACATAAGCTCCACAAAAGCTACTGAATCATGAAGAAGTAGAAAGTCTGAACAGGCTGGATGTGAATAAGGAAACTTCTGAACATAGAGGAGACTGGGACCTGATTGTTCATTGGCAAATTCTACCAAATATTTAAAGAATTAATACCAGTCCTTTTAAAACCCTTTCAAAAAATTGTGAAGGAAGGAACAGTTCCAAACTCACTATCCCTGATGAATATAGATGTAAATATTCTCAATAAAATATCAGCAAATCAAAATCAACAGCCTATAAAAGGATCATTAATCATAATCACAGAGAAGGCAACAGCACCCCACTCCAGTACTCTTGCCTGAAAAATCCCATGGACTGAGGAGCCTGGAAGGCTGCAGTCCATGGGGTCGCTCAGGGCAGGACATGACTTGAAGTGAAGTGAGCTACTTCACTTTCACTTTTCACTTTCATGCATTGGAGAAGGAAATGGCAACCCACTCTAGTGTTCTTGCCTGGAGAATCCCAGAGACTAAGGAGCCTGGTGGACTGCCGTCTATGGGGTCGCACAGAGTCAGACACGACTGAAGTGACTTAGCAGCAGCAGCAACCATGATCAAGTGGAACTTATCCCACAGATGCAAGGATGGTTCTACACATGCATATTACTAAATTTGATAACCACATGAGTAGAATTAAAGATAAAAATCATATCATCATCTTAATAATGCAGGAAAAGCATTTGACATAATATACCATCCTTTCATGACAAAAACACTCAACAAATTGGGTACAGAAGAAATGAACATACCTCAACAGAGTGCAGTCCGTTTAGGAAAAACCCGCAACCAACATGATACTCAGTAGTAACAGCTTGAAAACTTTTCCTCTGAATTGTGGAATACTGCAAGACTGTCCATTCTCACCACTCCTACTCAAGATAGTACTAGATATCCTAGCCAGAGCATCCAAATGGAAAAGGAAGTAGTAAAATTGTTTTGTTAGCAGATAATATGATCTTTGACTCTATTTTTGGTGATGATACACACCTTTGTCAGCAATGTGATATCTCTGCTTTTAATATACTCTCTAGGTCTGTCATGACTTTCCTTCCAAGGAGCGAGTTTCTTTTAATTTTGTGACTTCAGTCACTGTCCACAGTGATTTGGGAGCCCAAGAGAATAAAATCTGCCACTAGCTTCCACTTTTTTCCCATCTATTTGCCATGAAGTGATATATATAGAAAATCCTAAAGACTCCACTAAAAACCTGCTAGACCTCGTCAACAAATTCAGAGAAGTTGCAGGCTAGAAGAACAACATATAAACATCAGTAGTGTTTTTATATACAAATAGTAAAACATCTAAAGAGGAAATAAACAGTCCCGTTCAAATAACATCAAAAATAATGAAATAATTAGAAATAAATTTTACAAAGGAGAAAAAGATTTATATGCTGAAAACTAAAGGCTTTGACCAAAGAAGTTGAGACACAAATAAATGGAATGATAGCTGATGTTCATAGATCATAAGAATTAATATTGTTAAAATATTCATACCTAAAGCCATCTATGGATTTGGTGCAATCCCAGCTGTGCTTCCAATAACATTTTTACAGAAATAGAAGAAACAATCCTAAAATTCATCTGAGGTCACAGAAGACCCTAAGTAGCCAAAACAGTTCTGAGATGAACAAATCTAGAGGCATTACACTTCCTGATTTTTATAGTAATTAGAGCAATAGGATACTGGCATAAATGTAAACACATTGACCAATGGAACAAAATAAACAGTCCAGAAACAAACTCCTGCATCATACATGGTCAAATAATATTTGACAAAGGAGACAAGAATACTCAATGGAGAAAGAATATTTTCTGTAGTTAATGTTGTTGGGATAATGGATACCATATACAGAAGAATAAAATCCAATCCCATCTTAAACCATGCACAAAAAAGAACTCAAAATGGATTAAAGACTTAAAGACAAAACTTTTAAGGAAAAAATATTGGTCTTGGAGACTGGTTTTGGCAGTGATGTTTTCAATGATACCAAAAGCACAAAATGAAAATAAATATGTGGGTCTACGTCAAACTAAAAAGCTTCTTCACAATGAAAGAAACAGTTGGAATAAAAAGGCAACCAATAGAATGGGAGAAAATATTTGTAATCATATATCTAATAAAGGATCATTATCCATAATGTAAATGATTCATATACATTATTCATAATGTAAATGATTCATATTTGTAATTTATAATTATAAATTATAATTTGTAAAAAAAAAACCCAACATGATAAAATAATAGGCACATACACATGATAAATGAAAAGGCGTTCTAATGCTAATCATCATCATCATCTGCTGCTAAGTTGCTTCAGTCGTGTCCAACTGTGTGCAACCCCATAGACGGCAGTCCACCAGGCTCCCCCGTCCCTGGGGTTCTTCAGGCAAGAACACTGGAGTAGGTTGCCATTTCCTTCTCCAATGCATGAAAGTGAAAAGTGAAAGTGAAGTTGCTCAGTCATGTCTGACTCTTAGCAACCCCATGGACTACAGCCTACCAGACTCCTCCATCCATGGGATTTTCCAGGAAAGAGAACTGGAGTGGAGAACCATTGCCTTCTTCACACCAATCATCAAGTAAATGCAAATAAAATATCACCTCACACCTGTCGAAACTGTTATCATCAAAAACACAAGAAACTAAAAAGTATTGCTAAAGGTGTGGAGATAAGGGACCTCTTCACTGTTGGTGGGAATGTGAATTGGTACAGCAGCTAGGGAAACAGAATGGAAATTCCTCAAAAAAATAAAAATAGAACTACCATAATATCCAGCAAACCCAGGGAATATTCACTTGATTTGAAATCAGGATTTCCATAGAGATAACTGTACTCCCATGTTCACTGCAGCATTATTTCAATAGCCAAGATATGGAAATAATCTAGTTCAGTTCAGTCACTCAGTCATGTCTGACTCTTTGCAACCCCATGAATCACAGCACGCTGGCCTCCCTGTTCATCACCAACTCCCAGAGTTCACTCAGACTCACATCCATCGAGTCAGTGATGCCATCCAGCCATGTCATCCTCTGTTGTCCCCTTCTCCTCCTGTCCCCAATCCCTCTCAGCATCAGAGTCTTTTCCAATGAGTCAACTCTTCGCATGAGGTGGCCAAAGTACTGGAGTTTCAGCTTCAGCATCATTCCTTCCAAAGAAATCCCAGGGCTGATCTCCTTCAGAATGGACTGGTTGGATCTCCTTGCAGTCCAAGGGACTCTCGAGAGTCTTCTCCAACACCACAGTTCAAAAGCATCAATTCTTTGGCGCTCAGCCTTCTTCACAGTCCAACTCTCATATCCATATATGATCACAGGAAAAACCATAGCCTTGACTAGACGGATCTTAGTCAGCAAAGTAATGTCTCTGCTTTTGAATATGCTATCTAGGTTGGTCATAACTTTTCTTCCAAAGAGTAAGCGTCTTTTAATTTCATGGCTGCAGTCACCATCTGCAGTGATTTTGGATTCCAAAAAAATAAAGTCTGACGCTGTTTCCACCGTTTCCCTATCTATTTCCCATGAAGTGATGGGACCGGATGACATGATCTTCATTTTCTGAATGTTGAGCTTTAAGGCAACTTTTTCACTCTCCACTTTCACTCTCATCAAGAGGGTTTTTAGTTCCTCTTCACTTTCTGCCATAAGGGTGGTATCATCTGCATATCTGAGGTTATTGATATTTCTCCCAGCAATCTTGATTCCAGTTTGTGTTTCTTCCAGTCCAGCGTTTCTCATGATGTACTCTGCAAATAGGTTAAATAAGCAGGGTGACAATATACAGCCTTGATGTACTCCTTTTCCTATTTGAAACCAGTCTGCTGTTCCATGTCCAGTTCTAACTGTTGCTTCCTGACCTGCATACAGATTTCTCAAAAGGCAGGTCGGGTGGTCTGGTATTCCCATCTCTTTCAGAATTTTCCACAGTTTATTGTGATCCACATAGTCAAAGGCTTTGGCATAGTCAATAAAGCAGAAATAGATGTTTTTCTGGAACTCTCTTGCTTTTTCCATGATCCAGCAGATGTTGCCAATTTGATCTCTGATTCCTCTGCCTTTTCTAAAACCAGCTTCAACATCAGGAAGTTCACGGCTCATGTATTGCTGAAGCCTGGCTTGGAGAATTTTGAGCATTACTTTACTAGCATGTGAGATGAGTGCAACTGTGCGGTAGTTTGAGCATCTTTTGGCATTGCCTTTCTTTGGAATTGGAATGAAAACTGACCTTTTCAAGTCCTGTGGCCACTGCTGAGTTTTTCAAATTTGCTGGCATATTGATTGCAGCACTTTCACAGCATCATCTTTTAGTATTTAAAATAGCTCAACTGGAATTCTGTCACCTCCACTAGCTTTGTTCTTAGTGATACTTTCTAAGGCCCACTTGACTTCACATTCCAGGATGTCTGGCTCTAGATGAGTGATCACACCATTGTAATTATCTGGGTCGTGAAGATTTTTTTTGTACAGTTCTTCTGTGTATTCTTGCCACCTCTTCTTAATATCTTCTGCTTCTGTTAGGAAATAATCTAAGTGCCCACCAAAAGAGGAATAAATAAAGAAGTTGTTACTGCTACACACACACACACACACACACCCAGTGAAGTATTAGTCAGCCATGTGTGTATGTGCTCAGTCATGTCCAACTCTTCGTGACTCCATGGACTGTAGCCCACCAGGCTCCTCTGTCCATGGGATTTCTCAGGCAAGGATACTAGAATGGGTTGCCATTTCCTTCTCCAGGGGATCTCTCTGACCCAGGGATCAAACCTGCACCTCCTTCATTGGCAGGCAGATTCTTTACCACTGAGTTAACTGTGAAGCCCAATGAGAAATGAGAAAGAAGGAAATCCTACAATTTGTAACAACTTGGATAAAATTTAAGGGCATTAGACTAAGTGAAATAAATCAGAGAGAGACAATGTATAATATTACTTATAAGCAGAACTATCTTCAAAAATTTCAATTTCAGACATGTCAAATGTCTAAAAATGTCAAATTCAGAAAAGCATAAAAATGCTGATTGCCAGGGTCTGGGTTGTAGTGGAAATGTGGAGATATTGCACAAAGGGTACAAACTTCCAATTATAAGACTAACAATTTCTGCAACTCTAAATACAGCATGGTCATTATACCTATAATAGTATATCATATACTTGAATATTGTCAAGAGAGTGGGTCTTAAATGTTCTTAGTACAAAAAGAAATGGTAATTATGTGATAGAGTGGTGGTGTAAGCTAATGCTATGGTTGTGGTCATTATGTTGTTTGTAAACATGTGAAGTCAACATGTTGAATAACTTAAATTTATACAATTACTTGTCAGTTATATCTTAATAAAGCTGGGGGCAGGGAGAAGAAGGAAGAAAAATTATTGAACTACCAAAATGAACAATAACATGGATTAATCTCACAGTGTTATAGTGAGTTAAAGTGGCCCAGCAGAAAAGAATGCATTTAGTTCATGTTCATTTATACTGAATATAAAGAATAATCTAATTTTTGGTTATAGATAATCTATCAGAAATTACCTCAGTCAGGAATGGGACTGGAAGAGAGATTGATAGTAAAGGGTATGTAGGAACTTTCTGCAGTTATGGGAATATTCCAGATCCTATTTTGGATTGTAGTTATATGGGTATATTCAGCAGATAAAAATTTCCAAGCCTTACACTTAACGTATTTGTTTTTTGTGGTTCATATGACAATAAAATTTATTAGAAAAGAGAGTTCAAAATGCTCCAGGAGAAACTTATTCCAGAGAATTAACCTTGATAAAATACCTTTTGTACTTATATACATTAATGGAAATTTTACATAGCTGAGGGGGAGCATTTTAGAGATAAATTAGTGGAAATAATGTAGAAAGACAAGCAAAGAGAAAGAAAGTGAGGGTAAAAGAAAGAGGAGAGATTGAAAGAGAGGTAGATATTTAACGGTGGGCACAAGAAAAGAGTTGAATAGGAAAGAAAAAAAAAAACTATACTCCATGACTCAGACATTAGTAGCATTTACTAAAAGTCTTTTAATGTAAGCATTAACTGTTGAACTAACCAAATTGACTGACACTATATCAAAGGGGTGGCAGGATACGAAGTATGCCTGTTAAAATAGGGAGGATGAAGTTTGTGTGAAAACATAACTATGTTTCAATTTTCTTTTACTCATCTAATAAATTACCACAAATTTCACAACTTTCAAGCCTATAAAATGATTATCTAACAGTTATGTAGGTCAGAAGTCTGATATGTGTCTCACTCCTGGCTGGGTTGTATTTGTTTCTAGAGACTCTAAGGGAGAATCTGTTTTCATGATTATTCAAGTTCCTTGTGTCTCATTGTATGACCGAGGCTTCAGTTTGTTGGCTGTCAGTTGAGGTTCTCCCATTTTCTAGAGACTGTCCATTCCTTGGCTCATGTCCCTCTTCCCTCACCTTCAAAGACAACAATGACAAGATTAGTTTCTCTCTTGTCACGTCTCTCTGTGACACACTCTTCTGTCTTCCTCTTCCAGTTTTTAAGGACTTATATGATTAAATTAGGATCACCATCTCAAGTTCTCTAAGCACATATGCAAAATCCTTTTTTGTCATGTAAGGCCATGTACTCACAGGTTCCAGGAATTGAAGTGTTAATGTCTTTGGAGGGGTCCATTATTCTGTTTACCACAAGCTAAATCTTCTGCATTCCTTTTCAGATATTTAGGTATAATGTCTAACAGTGGGCAGCTCTGATTATTCCTTAAATTATATTTTACCAAGAAAGGAGAGATGAAGCCTAGCAAAGATGAGTCTTTCATGTTTTTGCAGGAAGTGTAGGACAGGAACATTCTCTACCCTTCCACCATTCCTTTCACTGCACTGTGGTAGAGAAACTTGTTGTCAGGCCAACCTAATAGAATCCCAGGCCCACCAATTACTAGCTGAAAGTAGACCTTAAAAGTTACTTGACCTCTCTGAGTCTTAGCTTTCTCCTTTATACAATGAGGATGTTTGAAGATTAGATATATGTTGTGTCTAAAAGAGAATGGAAGTAGATAAACATTCTCTTCTGTGTGACATACCTATTTTATTTTAGGGATTATAAATAAAGAAGAGCTAACCGTAGTTCCCAGTGAAGATTCGTCTTTCACATGTCTGTTCAAATTGCCCAAATGTTAACATTTCCAGTAAGTTTTCAGAAATGGTCACTGCATAGATTTTTATTAAATAAAGTCCCCAGTGACTATTTCTTATTAGGTCTTATCAAACTTTCTCTTCTGATCCTTGCTAGGCTAGATCCAGTTGTGTTAACGGTTAGATTTTTCTGTGACTCAGTGGTGTGTACTTAACTCTGAGTCATATGAAATCTTTCAATATGGACCAGCTCAGGTCTTAACCTAAAATTCAAGATAGCTGTATGACCTTTAGAAGAAAATAACATAGTACCTAACAATAACTGGATTCCCCTTCACAGGTGCCTTCATATTACAATGCACTGTAGCAAAGGGAATTACATTTGGTAAATTATCTATGTCTGGGAGTAGGTTGGAGCTTGAGTAGAAGTACTACAGTTATAAATCCCATAGTAAGCCATTTGCCAATATAACTTGATCCTTTGTACTTTTCCTCCATCATTAGGTGGATTTAGGAACAGTTGGATATTGGAGAACTCATTTAGATCAGAGACCATGTCCTAACTGTTCAGTTATCCTTTACAAGTAATACAGGGCCAGGCACATAGAAAGTACTTAATGCATGTTTGTTAAAAGGTGAGATTTCACTTTCTTTATCTAAAAGATGAGAGCACAATTACAAGAATATCATTAGCATTAACGTGAAAAGTGAAAGTTGCTCAGTCTTGTCCAACTCTTTGCGACCCCATGGACTATAGCCCACCAGGCTCCTCTGTCTATGGAATTCTCCAGGCCAGAATACTGGAGTGGGTAGCCTTTCCTTTCTCCATGTGATCTTCCCAACCCAGGGATCGAACCCAGGTCTCCTGCATTTCAGATGTATTCTTTACCAGCTGAGCCACCAGGGAAGCCCAAGAATACTGGAGTGTGTAGCCTATCCCTTCTGCAACAGATCTTCCTGACCCAGGAATCCAACCAGGGTCTCCTGCACTGTAGGTGGATTATTTACCAACTGAGCCATATTGCATTAACTTGAGGGAGAAAGGTAAACCTCCCAGGATTTTTATATTTAAACTGATGATATTAATTAATATCAATGTCTAGAAACTGTAGGGGAGGGTACAGGTCTAAATTCCTTTTGACACCTTTGGCGGATTTATTGTAGCTGGCAATACCATATGACTGAGGGAGGCTGCCATATGAGCATAAAAAGTAATGTCTCCAAATGCCTTATACATGAAAGAAATGGGTTAACCTTGTCATCTAGTTCCTTTGCCTTTTTCGTTGTAGCAGCCTGGCATTATTGTCCATATTATACAGGATGCTTCAGGGGCAACTGAATTTGGGAGATATTATGGCATTTTCAGAGAATCATTTGTCATATGAAAAGAGGAACTTGACATTGTATATTGATTATTTTTAATATAAATTTATTTATTTTAATTGGAGGCTAATTACTTTACAATATTGTATTGGTTTTGCCATACATCAACATGAATCTGCCACGGGTGTACATGTGTTCCCCATCCTGAACCCCCCTCCCACCTCCCTCCCCAAACCATCCCTCTGGGTCATCCAAGGCCAATCTTCTGAGTGGAAGCAAGAAGAAAAGTTTATTTTCTAAAGATAAGAAACATGCTATATTTAAATCATATACATGCATAGTGTAGATTTCTTGGTGATTATTCCCCATATACATATGAGGTGATTTCAGCTCACATATGTAGCCTGCTTTTGGAGTCACTGAAATTGCAAGCCAAATTTAATAGGAAATGAAGGCAAAAAGGAAAACTTCCTCCTTTGCAGTGCCATCTGATTCATTATATTAGTCCTTTTATAGGAGGATAAACACCGTAAAGATGCAAGTTTAACTTTTTGATTGCTTTAAACATATGGCTGAGAGCAAGCTTGTATGCATCATTTTCTTGCTTTAGCATAATTTGGTTTTCTAAAAACCAAGATGTCTTTGAGCTGGAGGGGACACTCTTTTTAAAAGCAGCAAATGTGATACCTGTCAACAAGGATAAGCATGGTATTAATAAAAGTGTATGTTAATGCATTAAACTAGTAGAATATCAGCAGGATATCAGTTTCATTGCCAGCTGATTTTTAAACATGATCCACCATTTGAATTAGTGTTAGTGATAAATTATTTCCAAGTAGTATTAATCATACTCACTGGGAAATTAAAATGTCATAAAATGATGAAGTGTTAAAGAAACGATATCTCACATCTACACCTGCATATACATCACAGTATCACCACAATATTTGCTCAAAAACATTCACAAGAGAGGATTTGTAACATGATGTTTGGTGATATAAGTTATTTAACATTCTGCTCATTCTTTTAGTAATACTTAATAAGCACTTTCTATAAGTAAACATGTTATATACTACATTTTGTTCACTGCTTTTAAAAAAGAAATAACTAAAATGAGAGAAGGCCCTTTAATTTTTTCCACGGATTTTGTTTGGTAGATAGTCTGTTTATATATATATATATATGGGTTTTTGAAGTTCTGCGATTGTAAAGGTTCTGATCAAATAGGGCTTAAGAGTTCATTCCACAGATAAATTCATCTTTCCATGTCGCTTTCAGAAGAATTGTAGATTATTGTAAATTTATTAAATAGTGTATATTTATGCTCTTACACAGCAAATATGTGTGCTCTTTGGAACTTAATAGGGAAAGTCAGTAAAACAGTCCTTTAATTTTAAGAGTAGTCTTTATTCTTTTCCATATATTATTGCATTTTGGAGTATTAACACATTTTAAATTCAATGTTGTACACATCTACAGTATATTAAGACTAGTTTTAAATGTACAGATATCTGACTCAAAATTGGAATTGAACTCAAACTTCAAAGAAAACAAGCCTCAAGTATTTTCTTATAAGAAAATATTATAAAATACTACCTAGCTCTCCTTCTAATTCAGTAACTTAATAGGAGGATCAACACTTTAAATTATTTGAAAAATATTGCACTTAATGAATGAAAATATGCCAGTCAACCAAAATTCTTATGATGAATTATGGAAGTAAAAGTAGAAAAAGGTGAATTATGCAGATTGTAGGTTATGTCAGGGAAATAAGAAATCTATGAATATTAAATAAAATGTCTAAAAAATGAAAGAAAGGTGATTTTCATTACTACTCTTCCTTTCTCAAAATAAACTGGTTCACAAGCAATGGTGACTTTGAAACAAATGGATCTCAGTCAGTAGCTCAAAAGTCATAGTGATTTTCAAATTATACTTGCTGTAGATTCTCTAGACAATCCCATCTAGGATATAAATTGTATCTTACATTAATCTTCCTAAACAGTCTCATTTGTGGAACTAAGCAGTTTCAACTTCATTATCACATAGTTAAATAGCTTTTCCCATGATGTAACATTTAGATCAAAGAACTGATAACCACTGAGAAGAGTTTTCCGTGAAGAATGTGAAGTTTAACATTTGTAATTGTGAGGCTGTTGTTTCCACAATATATTCTTTGATGAAAATGTACAATATGCTAAATACTTTTTCCAACTTAAAATTGCACTCAACCTGTTTAAATAAAAGCAGATTTTTACTTTTAACTTATCTTTGTTATTTTGGTTTTAGTCACAAAATTGTGTCCAACTCTTTTGCAACCCCAGGCTCCTCCATCCATGGGATTTCCCAGGCAAGAACACTGGAGTGGGTTGCTGCTTCCTTCTCCATGAATTCTTCCCAACCCAGGGATCAAACCCATGACTCCTGCACTCACTTCTGGCAGGCAGATTCTTAACCACTGAGCTACCAGGGAAGCCCTGTTCTTAAAAGAACAACAAACAGAAACTAATTTTACTTACCTTAATCACCAATTCTAGACGTGTCTTTTGTTTGCTTTGCAGAACTTCTCTAAATATTTAGCTTCAGTCCTTGTTGCTGCTACTGCTACTAAGTTGCTTCAGTCATGTCCGACTCTGTGTGACCCCATAGATGGCAACCCACCAGGCTCCCCCATCCCTGGGATTCTCTAGGCAAGAATACTGGAGTGGGTTGCCATTTCCTTCTCCAATGCATGAAAGTGAAAAGTCAAAGTGAAGTGTCTGACCCTTCGC
>SJYX01010651.1:0-18722 GCA_006410675.1 Oreotragus oreotragus
CTCTGCTACTGCTGCTAAGTCACTTCAGTCGTGTCCGACTCTGTGTGACCCCATAGACGGCAGCCCACCTCAGGAGCCTTCTAATCCTAAGGGATACCATTCATCAGGGGAAGGTTCAGTAAGGAGGGAGTCATCAGACTAGAGGAAGAAGGGCTGAATGTGTCCCAAGGAATTCTGAGATTTGGGGGGAACTAGAACTACAGAAGCAGTGTGAAGTTTTGTCCCTTCACTCAGGCCTCCATGTGGGGGCATGCTAGATGAGTACAGCTAAGCAGTTAACACCAGGACCCAAGTTTTAGCTGCTCTGCTGGTCTTTTTCCTCATCTATTTGGCATGAAGTGATGGGACTGGATGCCATGACCTTAGTTTTTTTAATATTTAGTTTTAAGCCAACTTTTTCATTCTCCTCTTTCACCCTCATCAAGAGGTTCTTTAGTTCCTCTTCACTTTCTACCATTAGAGTGGTATCGTCTGCAAATCTGAGGTTATTGATATTTTTCCCAGAAATCTTGACTCCAGCTTGTGATGCATCCAGCCTGGCATTTTGCACAATGTATTCTGCATATACATTGAACTGTGGTGCTGGAGAAGACTCTTGAGGGTCCCTTGGACAGCAAGGAGATCAAACCAGTCAGTCCTAAAGGCAATCAACCCTGAATATTCATTGGAAGGACTGATGCTGTAGCTGAAACCCCAATACTTTGGCCATCTGATGCAAAGAACTGACTCATTGGAAAAGACCCTGATGCTGAGAAAGATAGGAGGCAGGAGGAGAAGGGGATGGCAGAGGGTGAGATGGTTGGATGGCATCATCAACTCAGTGGACATGAATCTGAGCAAACTCTGGGAGATAGTGAAGGACAGGGAAGCTTGGCGTGATGCAGTCCATGGGGTCACAAAGAGTGGGACACGACTAAGCAACTAAACAACAACAAAGTTTCTTTAACTAATAAATGTTCCTGAAAGCAAGGGTTTTATGACCCGACCTTGATAAATATTATGTTAAATAGAGTCAGTGTTGTATTTTCCTTGTTTTTAATTGCTCATTTACCTATTTGCTTCCTATTTATTCATTCATCAAACATTAATTGATGTTTACTGGCATTGCATGTCAGGCCTAATGCTAGGTTCTTTGGATACAGGCAAATCATGCAAGTCCCAGTCTAGTAGGGGAGAGACACATACTTAGACAAGGATGCTATAAGGTGCTGCTGGCAACACATTCAAAACTCTGAAGGAGTGGCAAGGAGGTGGTCCAGGCTCTAAAGACAATCTCGAAATTCTCAAGACTCTCTACTATTGCATGAAGCAGGAATAGAACGATGTTTCTAAGCCTATTTGGGATAGAACGATGTTTCTAATCCTATTTGGACAAGAAATCTTTTTGTTATAAAATGTTTCGCAGAACCAGAGTTTCAGGTAATATCCTTGACAAGTACTTGTCTAGAGAAAAAAATCTAATTTCTTCAACACAGTGCGCCAGGCCCTATCTGTCACATCTGCTCTCCCCTGCCTGAGCCTACATTCCAGCCACTCTGCCCATTCTCCAAAACCTCCATGTCTCTAGGCTTTCAGCATCCTATTTCCTCTTCCAGAACACTTCAACCTCTGCTCCCTGCCCTTTAATCCAGTTATCAAACTTCTACTCATGTTTTGAAGACCCAGCAGAACTTTAACTCTGTCTTTAGAGCCTGGACCACCTCCTTGCCACTCTTTCAGAGTTTTGAATGTGTTTCCAGCAGCACCTTATAGCATCCTTGTCTTAGTATGTGTCTCTCCTTCATTAGATTGGGACTTTGCATTATTTATGCCTGCATCCACAGAACCTTTAATTATGCCTGACATGCAATGCCAGTAAGCATCAATTAATGTTTGATGAATGAATAAATGATGCCAACATCATGGCTCACTTTATTTTCTCTGATAACAGATATTTTTCAAGTCATGTTTATTTCTTTCTGCTATAAAGACAATCTGTGCTGATTGTAGAAATTTTAGAAAGTAGAGAAAAATATGACCAAAAATAAAAATCACTTGGTATCTTACTACCCAGAGAGAGAGCCAATGTTAACATGTTAATATATATCCTTTCAGGCTTTTAAAAATGAATGTATGCATTTTTATACAAATTGGATTAACTTTATACATACAAATTGACATTTTGAATTTTTCCACCTAATGTTATATATACTTTTCACTGTAATTAAATAATGCTTTAAATATGATAGATAATATTAGTTGCATAGTATTTCATAAAGTTGATGTATCATATTTGCAGCTGTTTCCAATCATTCTAACATTTACTCTACTATTTATTCTATTTTCGACTTCTTTGAGTCTTAGTTGTGGTATGCAGGATTTTCGTCGTGGCAGGTGGGACCTTTCATTGTGGAGCATGATTTCCCTCTAGTTGAGGCACGCGGGCTCTATTGCTCTGCAGCATGTGGGATCTTGGGCTTCCCAGCTGGCTCTAGTGGTGAAGAACTTGCCTGCCGATGCAGGAGACATAAGAGGCTGGGGTTCCATCCCTGAGTCGGGAAGATTCCCTTGAGCAGGGCACAGCAACCCACGCCCGTATTCTTGCCTGGAGAGCCCTATAGACAGAAGAGCCTGGAGGGCTACAGTCTATGGGGTCTCAAAGAGCCGGACACAACTGAAGCGACTTAGCATGCACGTGTGGCATTTTAGTTCCCTGACCAGGATCAAACCCGGTCCCCTATACTGGAAGGCAGATTCTTAACCGCTGGAACACCAGGGAAGCCCTCCAATAGCTCTTTGATTAACATATTTGAACATAACATTTGGTCCGTGTTTCTGATCTTGTTCTTAGTATTGCCAGGGAAAGCCAGTTCTGATTCCTTGTTGGAACTGTCATTTTGACTTGCTTTTTCTTGCTTTTGTTATAACCATACATAATGGCCTGCCTCAGAATCTTGCTCCTGTCACTCAGTTCAGTCACTCAGAGTTCGACTCTGTGACCCCATGGACTGCAGCACGCCAGGCCTCCCTGTCCATCACCAACTCCCAGAGTTCACTCACACTCATGTCCATCGAGTTGGTGATGCCATCCAACCATCTCATGCTCTGTCATCCCACTCTCCTCCTGCCTTCAATCTTTCCCATCATACGGGTCTTTTCAAATGAGTCAGTTCTTTGCATCAGATGGCCAAAGTATTGGAGTTTCAGCTTCAGCATCAGTCTTTCCAATGAATATTCAGAACTGATTTCCTTTAGGATGGACTGGTTTGATCTCCTTGCTGTCCAAGGGACTTACCTCTCTACCTGACTGTTAAAGTGCCCTTGTTCAGAACTCTATACTTGTGTAGATGGCAGGAAGGAAGAAATTGACACATTCCCTGCCTGAGACTTGCCATTCTGGGAGATTCTTGCGAGATTAAATGGTCTTTTTATATTGTTTCCTCACTTCCCCCCATCTCTGATATAAAAGAACCTGGCATCCAGACCTCGATAGATAAGATGCTTCTTTCGAGACATCAATCTGCCATCTCCTCAGTCAGCAAGCTGGACTCTGTAACATCAGGACAAATTCCTAGAAGTGAAATTTCTGACCTGTTTATAACAACATTGTGAAGGTATGATACAGATTGTTATACACTTTTCATATGATATTTTTATTTCATAAATGAATATATGTAAAATTCTTAAAACTTTATTGGCATGTAAGTATTTAATAAATACAGACATAATTCTTTATTTAACAAATATATTGAGTGCCTACTCTGTGGAAGGCACTGCTCTGAAAAGGTAGAACCAATAATATTCTTTTCAGTAACAAACATGAGTCTAAGTCTTACTGCACACTTCCCAGCATTGGGCATCATCATTTTCCTAATCCTTGCTAGTTTGATGATGAAAATGATTTAGTTCATATTTATTAATGACAAAAGCAAAACATTTCTTCTATGTGATGATAGCTGAACAAGATATAATCCTTTTTATCTCCTCCCCATTCTTATCTGGAGAATTCCATGAACAGAGGAACCTGGCAGGCTACAGTCTATGGGGTCACAAAGAGTCTGACATGACTGAGTATGCACACACACTTTTTGTATCTGCCACTATTTTTTACATTTTGATAGTGTGAATCCATCATCTCTTCCACTCACTGACTTCATCTTCCCTCTCTGACTGGGTGGACTGTTACTCCTTTACTCATAAAATATCCATTGAAGGCCAGCAGGTAAGCAGCATGGGCTAGATTCTAGGGATACAGCACTCAACTAGACAATCATGATCCCTGCCTTGTGGATTTATCAACTTGCTGTCTAATAGAGAACTCAGAGCCATGTGCCTTTATTATTATGAGAGGTACAGCGTGCTTTGGAAGGCTAACTCACTCTGGGAGCTCAAGGAAAGGCTTCTTTGAGCAGCTGCAGTTTAAGCCAAGACCTGGCAGATAACAGGACATCAGGGGCATAATGGGGTGAGGTTAAGGGTGAGAAGAGAAGGATCAGCTTATGTAGAAACCCTGAAATGAATGGGAAAGAGCATGGCACCTCCAAGGCAAAGACAGAAACCCAGCTTANTATACTATCATGTAAGAAATGAATCGCCAGTCTATGTTCAATGCAAGATGCAGGATGCTTGGGGCTGGTGTATGGGGATGATCCGGAGGGATAATGTAGGGTGGGAGGTGGGAGGGGGGTTCATGTTTGGGAGTTCGTGTACACCCATGGCAGATTCATGTCAATGTATGCCAAAACCAATAGAGTACTGTAAGGTAAAATAAAGTAAAATGGAAAAAAAAAAAAAAAGCCCCAAACCTTAGTCCCTCATGATCGTGGGAAGGGATGGGATGGCAAGGGAGGTTAGATGTGATAATGACGTAACACACTTACCACAAAGTGCCCCGCACAACAAGTCCTCAGACATGAATAGGTGCTGTTTTAATTGTTGTTGTTGTTTCATTGTTACTGTTAGACCGTTGCGACAATTACTCCCCCTTCTGGGAGGGTGTCATGAAGTCGAGAGCACTTGGTGCTCGGTGGGTGCTTGACAAGTGTTAGTGATGAAGCATAAACGCCGCTGGAGAGGGTTCTGGCAAAGCTGTGAGCAGAGTCGCTGAGCGCAGGGGCTTCGCGCACAGGCCTGTAGTATGCCTGCTGCTGCTCCTCTGTCGTGTCGAGACGGCTGTTTTTCTGTGACGCATAGACGGTGTAGCAGGCACGTCTCACATGCTGTCTTGTCTAACCCTCACGCCAGCTCTGAAGGTACAGTGTTTACTCCCCTTTTACACATGAGGAAACTGAGGGCACCTCTAACCCTAAGCAGTCTTCCCCCAGTGCCTGCGCGTGCAACCCTGTGCGTGCTCCTTGTTGTCACCATTGTGAGCAGAGCACCAAGGACCATTTATTAAGCCTTTGCCCCAGACAAACCGGCCAGGGCATTGTAGAAAGAAGGATACATTTTAAGCTAGGTCCAGAAGCTGACTGTGCTGTATCTATATTCTGCATCTTGAGTCTATACATAAGACCTTGGCCAAGTTTAAATCATGACAAGCTTTCAACCTCCATGTAAACCCTCCATCATTCCACTTTTTACACAATTTATTTTACAATTTGGCCAAATGAAACCTTCTCCATGTTTGGCATGGTTTGCTTTGTTCTGAAAGAAGCATGTGTGATGAGAAAGCTATAAAAGTCATTACCAAAAGTAATAAGAAGTAACAGATAATTATAAATTGGTATTAAATCTCTCTGATCCATATTTTATTAGTTGCGAGGATGCATAAATCAGAGGTGGAGTGATTACCAGAAGTGTTTCTCATATTTTAAGGTCCCAGATTTTACTTTCAGTCTGAAAAGTGTTGTAGTCTCAGCAAAATATAAAATGGTCACCCTGATGAATTGTTTCAATAGTCAAACGTGGATTGTATCCATTTTGTGTGCCTTAATGAAGTGGCAGAAATGGGCTTTGATAATATTTCAGGATGTATTTGGTCTTTGAACTATAAACTACTGTCATTTTCTGAAATGCTCTAGGGAAGGTCGTTGTGCAGACAAAACGGCCTCGAGTGATAAGTAGAACTTTTCATCTAGTGCGCATTTATGTAATTTCCTATTTAGACGCGACCTACAAAGTGCTTAAGCTTGAAGGAACCCATAGACTATGTAGGTGACAAAGTGGAAGGTTAGAAGTATGCAGCCAGTAGTCACAGAATTGTATTAATTTATTGATTCACAAATATTATTGTCTGTTCTGTGCCAAGCACTTGTACTAGGTCTTAGGGATCAATGTGGAAGAAAACAGACCCACCTGTGACTGCATGGAAACTGATGACGACTGGGGGCAATTGAAGATAAAGAGATAATCACACTGATGTGGTCAGCAGTCACCAAGTTACATCCGACTCTTTTCAACCCCATTGACGATAGCCCACCAAGCTTCTCTGTCCATGGGTTTCCCAGGCAAAAATACTGGAGGGGGTTGCCATTTTCTTCTCCAGGGGATCTTCCTGACCCAGGGACTGAGACCGGGTCTCCTGCACTGCCAGTGGCCTCCTGCATTGCAGTTAGAGTCGATGTCACTGAGCCACCAGAGAAACCCTAACACGTGGCATTTCTGTGGTGAATTTCATGATTAAAAAGTACAGGGTTGGCATCTCTGTCTGTAGATTTGGAGGGTAGTGGCAGACATTTCCACTCGCATTTCCCCAAGCTGAATGCTAGAGCTGCACTATCCGGTATGGTAGTCACTAGCCACATGTGGCTATTTCAATTTAAATTTTAATCAAAGTGAAATGAGATTTAAAATTCAGTTCCTCAGTCGCATTAGTCACATTTCAGGTGCTCAACAGCCACCGCTGCCTACTGGGCGGTGCAGGCGTGGAGCCTTCTCAGCACTGTAGGAAGCGTGTTGGACAGTGGTGCTTGGAAGAACGTGTGTGATTTAATCAGGCGATGAGCAGGCCGTCGCTCTAGGGTTAGACGCTCTCTCGTGAGCAGTTCCTGTGGTGAGAAGGGACGTGGTCGGACCTGCAGGATGGCTCTGTATTTCAGCACAAGGACAGGGTCAGGGTGGGCGTCGGGGTCTACAGGGCCCTTCAGTGGCGGGGTCTTCCTCCCATGAGCAGCAGGAACCATTGTGTGGTTCCAAGCATGAGCAGACTTGGTTTTTCAAAAAATCACTTTGCTAAACCTGTACCTTATATAATATTGCACATCAACAAAAAAAAATCGCGTTATAGTGAGGAGAATGGATTGGAAGCTGCAGGAGTGCAGAGCACATGTGGTACATGATAGCTATAAATAAATATGGGATAGATGTTGACTAAATTCTCATTTAATGCACAGATGCACTAAAATGAATTATGTGGAACCCAAACCATTCACATCACTGTTTTAATCAGCATTATCAATCAGGTCAACTATAATCAATATTAATTATAACAATTAAGAAATTATGAGCAGTATAATCAGCATCATCAGCTGGATTTAATGGCTGAATCCCTGAGCCCGTTCTTTCCGTTCACGTTGTCCGGCAACGTTAGGAGCAACAGCCAATGTCATTATTTTCCTTGGTTTTCTAAAAGTTTTAGAAAATATCATATACAGACTCATTTAGCACTTAACTTCTTCAAAGTGGTTGATTAGGACTGCCCAATGCAGATATATAGATATCTCCATTAATAGCTCATGCCATGGACAGTTGATCCTCTTTTTAATAGTGGAAATAGAATCTTTGAGCCAATTCTGGAAAAAGCTAGAATCAAATGAAAAAACGCACCCTATGTTCATAGAAGCACTATTCTTAACAGCCACACATGGGAGCAACTTAAATGTCCATCAGCAGATCAGAGGATAAAAAGATGTATATGCGGTAGAATGCTCAGTTCAGTTCGGTCACTCAACTGGTCCGACTCTTTGCAGCCCCATGGGCAGCAGCATGCCAGGCCTCCCTCTCCACCATCGACTTCTGGAGCTTGCTCCAGTTCGTGTCCATCGAGTTGGTGATGCCATCTAACCTGATGGATGTTGTAATAAATACCTGAGAAATTTCTCAGGTGATGCCATCCAACTCCAATCATAAAATAAAATAATAATTATTATTATTGTTTGCACTGATCACTGAGGGAGACCTTCTTATCTCTCCTTGCTATTCTTCGGAACTCTGCATTCAAGTGGGTATACCTTTCCTTTTCTCCTTTGCCTTTAGCTTCTTTTCTTTTCATAGCTGTTTGTAACCCCTCCTCAGACAACCTTTTTGCCTTTTTGCATTTCTTTTTCTTGGGGATGCTCTTGATCACTGCCTCCTGTACAGTGTCATGAACCTCTTTCTGTAGTTCTTCAGGCACTCTATCAGATATAATCCCTTGAATCTATTTCTCACTTCCACTGTACAATTATAAGGGATTTAATTTATGTCATAGCTGAATGGTCTAGTGGTTTTCCCTATTTACTTCAATTTACCTCTGAATCTTGCAATAAGCTGTTCATGATCTGAGCCACAGTCAGCTCCCAGTCTTGTTTTTGCTGACTGTATAGAGCTTCTCCATCTTTAGCTGCAAAGAATATAATCAGTCTGATTTTGGTGTTGACCATCTGGTGATGTCCATGTGTAGAGTCTTCTCTCGTGTTGCTGGAAGAGGGTGTTTGCTATGACCAGTGTGTCCTCTTGGCCAAACTCTGTTAGCCTTTGTCCTGCTTCATTCTGTTCTCCAAGGCCAAATTTGCCTGTTACTCCAGGTATCTCTTGACTTTCTGCTTTTGCATTCCAGTCNGTCCGAGGTCAGGGGCAGCAACCTAGAGTGCCAGGCTGCGACGGCGCAGGAACGGCCGAGAGGAGCTACCCCGTGTCTGAGGTCAGTGGTGGCCGGGAGGAGCTACCCCTCATCCGAGGTCAGTGGCGGCTGGGAGAAGCCACCTTGCGCCCAAGGCCAAGGGTGGTGACCCAGAGGAGCCACCCTGAGCCCGAGGCCAGGGGCAGCAGCTGGGAGAAGCCACCCACGCCCGAGGCCACGGCCGGCGGCCGGGAGGAGCAACCCGAGGAGCAGGGGCTGCGCAGGTGCAGGAGGGCCTAGAGGAGCTGTCCCACGTGGAAGGTCAGGAACTGCGGCGGTAAGGAGATAACCCTCGTCCAAGGTAAGGAGCAGCTGTGAAGAGACAACCCACGCCAAGGTAAGAGAAATCCAAGTAAGATGGTAGGTGTTGCAAGAGAGCATCAGAGGGCAGACACACTGAAACCATACTCGCAGAAAACTAGTCAATCTAATCACACTAGGCCCAGGGCCTTGTCTAACAATGAAACCAAGCCATGCCTGCAGGGCAACCCAAGGCGGGTGGGTCATGGTAGAGAGGTCTGACAGAACGTGGTCCACTGGAGAAGGGAATGGCAAGCCACTTCAGTATTCTTGCCTTGAGAACCCCATGAACTAAGTTCTAAGTCTTGGTTTTAAGGCTTATTAAGTGAGTGACCTTGAGTAAGCCCTTTACCCTGCCCTCTAACCCTTTGAGGCCACTTCCTTGAGTACAAAATGAGAGTAATTTGTCACAAATTTGCTGCAAAGATTGAACGATATTTGGCATGAAAGCATCACACGGAGGGCCTAATGTGATAGAGACATAATAAATGTAAATTGCATTTCTGGATGGTTCTCCATATACAGGGACTGAGATGCAGGTCCAAGCTGTGCAAGCAAACATCTTGAGAACGACTTCACCATATTTGATGCTCACAGTCAATTTTCTCTCCCCTAGATGCCTACCTTCTGTTTCTTCTCCCCACAAAAGCCAGCATTTCATTCCGTCCTTTAGCTTCTTACTGACTGTTAGCTCTTCCCCAACTTAACCTTCCTGAACCTTCATTTCTTCAAGGAGAGGAAGAAGAAGCCAGTATCACTGAAGAGGTGTCATGTATTGTCAGTACTCAGGGAACGAAGCAGTCTTCATGCTGTCAGTATCATTCCTTCTCCTGGCACCATTTTATTTGACTCAACCTATTTGTTCTCCAATCTGCTTGTTTTCCTTCAGATACCCTGGATGAGTCTTCACAAGAACCTGTGTCTACATTCACTACATTGGATGGCTTCTTGACTTTGCCTAAAGGACTGCACACAGTTGGAACCTCCCATATGTTAGGCCCTTTTCTAAGACCTTCACAGACATTATCCAGTAGCTGGCAGGTAATTATTCTTATTAAATCCCTTTCACCATAGAGATTTTGTAGGTCACATTGTACCCACAGGTTGGCCTCAGCTTCCATATAAAGTATTATGTATTTGGGGTAGGTGGTTTCAAAGAAGAGAGACCACACAATGGTGTGGAAAGGGCAAACAATTTAGAGACAGTAGGTTCTATTTGAATCCTGTCTCTGGCTTTACTCGCCATGTGAACTTGGGTTGTTAGTTTGCTTCCTAGGGCTCAGTTACCTCAACTGTAAAATGGGAATAAAAATATCTACCTTACAAGCCACATTATTCCTTAGAGGAATTCCAAAGATATGAGAATATATTTAGAGACAGTAGGTTCTATTTGAATCCTGTCTCTGGCTTTACTCGCCATGTGAACTTGGGTTGTTAGTTTGCTTCCTAGGGCTCAGTTACCTCAACTGTAAAATGGGAATAAAAATATCTACCTTACAAGCCACATTATTCCTTAGAGGAATTCCAAAGATATGAGAATATTCCTCTTGGGGCCAAGAGTTGGCAAATGTGCTGCTATTTCTAAGCTTTCCATTTTCACATATAGTCAGCGAATGTGTTTGCTATTTAAGAGTCTGGTTTCAGCCCATTTTCTCTGCCCTGGCCTTCAGAGTACCCGTTCTAAAACAAAAATCTGACTGGGGCCCCCCTTCAATCTTTTGGTGACTCCCTTGCCTACAGGGAAAAGTCTAAGAGAGGTAGGCAAATACCCTGGCTTCACTCCTTAAAGCAAGGCTTAGTTTTGTTCACCAGACTCCAAGGTAGATCAGACATTTTAAAGAGACCTCCAGCTGCTGCAAGGACTGAAACAGGGCATCACAGTGGCCCGAAATGCCAGGTGCCAGGAGACATGGAAAGGAGATGCATTCCAAGTCACAATGGGGTTTTGTCACAGAGACAAGGACCCAGAACTCCAGGATGTCAGCTGGCCAGCTCTTTGGGTTCTGTCTTAACTTAAGGCAAGCCAAAGATAACTTGGAAATTCTGCAAGTCAGACATATCCCCCATAAGCAGTTTGACTTCACTGTGCATAATTTTATTTTTTTCCCACAGTAACTTCATTACTTAATGCAGAGCCTGACAGGTGATAAGATCTGGTAAGTGCTTATTGAATGATCTACGTACAGGGAGATGTGGCGAAGCCAGTGTAAAACGAGAAAAGAAAGAATATAGACATTCTTTCTCTCCCTACACCTTCTGTTCCTGTTCCTCAGAGATGCAGAGAAGATTACCTGTGTCTAGAGGTCACAAGTCACCCAGGAGAAATCAGGGCATAAGGTGGTTGAAGGAGGAAGATTGAGAGATTTGGCCCCAAGTGCTTGAATCNAGAAAGAATATAGACATTCTTTCTCTCCCTACACCTTCTGTTCCTGTTCCTCAGAGATGCAGAGAATATTACCTGTGTCTAGAGGTCACAAGTCACCCAGGAGAAATCAGGGCATAAGGTGGTTGAAGGAGGAAGATTGAGAGATTTGGCCCCAAGTGCTTGAATCTCTCAGTGTGGGAAGAAGAAAAAGAGCTGGGCAGTATCACTAGACTGAAAAATGTTGAAAACTGAAAACAGAATCCATGGATCAGAGAGCCCCTTTGGCTTACCCCCAGGGAGCAGTGTTGGCTCTCAGGAGCCTCTGGAGGAAGCCTGGGGCAGCTGCCACCTTCATCCACCCACTTTTGCCAGGGCACACTTTGCACAAATGCCAGAAACTTTTAGCCTCCTCGTACACTGCAGGCAGATGCTGCCTCCAGAGTGTGACCCTGACCTAGCCCTGGTCTTCCTCTCCTAGTCAAATAGGGCTCACCCAGTCCTTCTCAGGTCTGTGTCTGGGAGGGGTCTGAGTCTACAATGGCTGATGCTGAGCTCAGGATAGTTTTGGGCCCAGGTCCAGAGCAAGCAGTCCAGAGCATCTAGCTTTGTTGCGTTTCGTGTNCTTCTCAGGTCTGTGTCTGGGAGGGGTCTGAGTCTACAATGGCTGATGCTGAGCTCAGGATAGTTTTGGGCCCAGGTCCAGAGCAAGCAGTCCAGAGCATCTAGCTTTGTTGCGTTTCGTGTTGCAGATCTCTCCCTGAGTCCTCAGTGACACCCCACAGATCTATTCTGGGCAACTTCAGAGATTCATCAGAACTTGGGGCTGAAGGCAGTCTTGGAGAATCTAGCCCCTAGAAGGGCACATATCTTCTCTGCCGCCTACCTAGCAAAAGATGCTCCAGCTCCTGTTCATATTCTTCCAAGGACAGCAGGCTCATTACCTCTCAAGGAAGCTTATGTAGCCTTGAATCTACCCTTCATAAAATACTTTTTCATTCTGAGCTAAAGCTAAGTACTGGTCCATTATGACCCCAGTGATGTGCTCTCTAAAGCATCTCTCTGTCTCAGACTCTGCCCCTGCACTCTCCCACCTCCCCTCTGTTCTCCTGAGTTCCCAGTCTGCATTTCAATGGCATAGGCTTACCTTTCTCACCTCTCCTTATGAGGGTAAGTGGGGCTCTCTGGGTCATCCTCTTCCCCACTGATAAGCTCTCATGCCCTGATTCTGCCCTTTCTGCTTAAGCTGATCCATACTCCCCTCTTTCGCATCTAATGCCAGGCAGCAGTCCCAACAGGCTTCTGGGTGGCATCGCAGGAATGGCCCCACCCCTCTGCTCAGTGGCTAAGGGCTCCCAGGAACAACCTCTGGGGAAACATCCGATGCACAGGGATTTGTCATCAGAGAGACCCAGTCACTGTGATTAGCTTCCTCTCTGTGAAATGGAGCTGTGTTTCCTGTAGCATAACAATAGTTCCCGTTGGGTTTCTTTGTGTTGAGTAGTGATTATGGGCCAGACATTTGATGTATACTAAATTGATGCAGCATTATTACCCTCATTTTACAGATACAGAAAAGGAAACTTGGAGCACTAAGTAGGCTGTGTGGAGCTGGGATTCTTGTCAGACCAGGCTCTGCTCCTGACCAGCACCGAACCCACTGTCATGATCCATCACAAGTCAAACCAGAGGTGGGGAGCCTCACAGCCTCTTGGGTGGGAAGGACAGAGTCACACACACAGTGGAAAGTGGCTGACCAAATCATTCTAAACTCAAGAGCAGCAGCTTTTGAAGGCAGCAGGCTCTTTCGGGGCTTCCATGGGATACACGTTCTCTGGGGGCTAGACAAGGGGGAAGGGAGAGGAACCAACATTTACTGAACACCTTCTCTGTGCCCAGCACTTCAGAGGCATCATTCCATTTAGTCCTCCAGCTACTCTTTACAGGAAGCACATTATTTCTGCTTTCGAGATGAGGACACCAAAGTTCAGAGTCGTGCGATGCCATCTCCAAGGCCAAATGGCTGAGATCCCAATCTAGGTCTGCTTGATTGTAAATGGCCTCAAGCGCTCTCTACCTGAGGTGGGCAGGGGGGCTGACAAGCCAGGACCACCCAAGTCTCTCACCTGCAGCCCTTCCCTCGGCTTTACTAACACCCCTCCCCCCAAGTTGGACTGCGGAATTTCCAGGGTCCTGAGTTTTCCTCTGGACTCTACCTGAGCTGCAAGGTGGTGGAGGCTGAATGGGAAATCGAGAATTCTGATTCTCAGTCTGAAGGTCCTTCCCCCATGGATTCCTTCACACCCAGGATTCCTTCACACCTGAGAGAGTCTTCCCTTGTTTCTGAGTTACAACAGTGATTGTGTTCACTGAGGAAAATTCACAGACCCAGGAAGGTAGAAAAGAGAAAATAATTACCTTCTAGTTCCTTCCACATGAAAAAGAAACTTTTAGTTACAACTTGTGGATATTTCTCAAATTTTTTCCTATTCTTAAATGAAAGTGGATTTTTTTCTCACCTCAGTGATATCGTGCTTTACATACATTTTATCATGGCAGACACTAGTTGAATGACTATCCATTTCCTTCTTTGCTGAGAGAACCATCCTCTCGCTGACAACCCTTGTTAGGTGCAGTGAATACATCATGGACCAAGCCCAGACATTGTGGTTCCATTCCCCCCTTTCCCAGAATTCCTTTCAGTGAAAGCAGAAACATAACCTGGTCCTTTCCAGCAAGACTCCAGAGGAATTCAGCTGAGGAATGTTAGTGAAATATTTATTTTCCTACAAAAATGGAATGAAGTGACTATGATACAAACTCCTTCCCTCAAATCTCCTTTCTATCACCATGATTGAGATGCCATAAGTAGAAATGGGTACCTGTCTTGAGACCCTGAGGAAAGAGCTCAGAGAATCACAGGGGTCCTCTCATCAACATTATCCATCTGTGATCTAATACATGATGCTGTTTACATTTAAGTCTTCTTTTTAAGTGAAAAAATGAATTCTTGTATATCTGAACAACTGGTTGTTTAGCTGCGTTTCCTGGGTTGTGCAAGCAAATCCTAATGAATCAAGTATTCTACCTTTTAAGAACTTAATATTGTGTGATAAGCATTTTACCTTGATCTCCAACTTGCAGCTTCGAGAACTGCAAGAAATAAATGCTTGTTACTTAAACCACCAAGTCTGTGGTATTCTACTATAGCAGTTTGAATTGACTAAGACAGAGGTCAAGATGGCTAGAATTCAGAGCAGAGGACTAGAGAGGAAAGCTTCACAGAGAGCAAGCCCAGCAGTCCACAGAAGGCCCCTCTCCAGTCTTCAGATGAGGGCTAATCAGTGCATGCATATGAGGAAACACCAGAGGATGAGGGAAACTAAAAGTTTAATAAGAGAATAGTATGAAGAACTTAATTCCAAAAAATATATATCTTAGATAAAATGAACAAATTCATTGAAAATTATTAACTATCAAAGCTCATTTGAAAATACATAAGAAACCCAAATAGCCATACATCTATATTTTAAATTGTATGTTGAGTAAAGTCTTTTCACAGAGAAAACTCTAAACCTAGATGGATTTACTTGTGAATTCTATCAGAGCTTTAAGGAAGAAATTCTATTGCCATACCAAACTTGGGTCTGCTCACCTGAGCAGTAAAGCCAGTCTATTGACACTGGGCTGTGATAAAGGAAAGTGCGGTGTTTATTGTAGGGGCCAAGCACGGGGTCAAGGCAGCTAGAGCTTAAAGACCTGAAACTGGATTGTGCAGACATATCCCTCAATGACCAGTTGGACTTTATTTTGGGTTTCATCCTGCTTTCGATCCCACTCTCCTTCATCCTGGCATCCTATGTTTTCATCTTTGCCTATGTATTAAGCACCCATACATCCCAGGGGAGAGTCAAATCCTTTGCCACATGTGCTTCCCACATCACTGTGGTCACCATGTTTTATGGGCCAGTCATGATCATGTACATGAGGTCCAGGTCCTGGTATGACCCAGAGAGGGACAAGAAGCTGGCCCTTTTCTCAATGTCATCTCTGCCTTCCTCAACCCCATCATCTACAGTCTCTGGAACAAAGATGTAAAGAGGGCCTTTCTGAAAATGCTTGGCCAGAGAGGCACAGCTCAGTGATCCAGGATGTTTCAGAGTTGTCCAGAATCATGGACAGACCTGATGGGGCTCATATGGTATCATTAAAGTACATAATTTCTGACCAATCTGAACCTTTCTGTATCTATGAGATATCCAGAAAAGGTGAGGCCACTCTTACATTGAAGTCCGCCCCATTGGTTCAAAAATTTTCAACTGCTACAATTAATGGACTTGGTGAGTATTGAAGGCAAAGAATATCTATTATAACAAAGATGTCCTTATGATCCAAGGCCATTGATTTATTGATTTTCCTGGGTTCTCGCATCACCTCTGGAAAATTATTTATCAGTTCAATATAATCATAGTCAAACATTCAACATGCATACATGCTTTTCTGCAGTCTAAAGGGTTGGGGGTGAAGATGACATAAAGAGTAGACAGATTATGTAGGAACAGTCTTGCGTTACTGTCTGACAAGCACTCACAAGTAATATTGGCATTGCTTTTTAAATTATTTATCAGTTCAATATAATCATAGTCAAACATTCAACATGCATACATGCTTTTCTGCAGTCTAAAGGGTTGGGGGTGAAGATGACATAAAGAGTAGACAGATTATGTAGGAACAGTCTTGCGTTACTGTCTGACAAGCACTCACAAGTAATATTGGCATTGCTTTTTGCACTTGGTGCTATAAAATGTAAGCTAGAATTATTTTTTTAACATATCTGTGGAACAGTGTGGCTAATAATTTGGTCTGACTCAGGTTGTAAAACTGACTCTTACCTGGTTTTACATTTTAAATGTCACTTTTACTCTCAGAAAATAAAAATGTCTATTTCATGAAAGAAAAATACATGTGTGTTTATCTATCTATCAGATCTAGGCCCTTAAATCTATTTCTCACTTCCACTGTATAATCATAAGGGATTTGATTTAGGTCATACCTGAATGGTCTAGTGGTTTTCCCTACTTTCTTCAATTTAAGTCTGAATTTGGAAATAAGGAGTTCATGATCTGAGCCACAGTCAGCTCCCGGTCTTGTTCTTGTTGACTGTATAGAGCTTCTCCATCTTTGGCTGCAAAGAATAGAATCAATCTGATTTCGGTGTTGACCATCTGGTGATGTCCATGTGTAGAGTCTTCTCTTGTGTTGCTGGAAGAGGGTGTTTGCTATGACCAGTGCATTATCTTGGCAAAACTCTATTAGTCTTTGCCCTGCTTCATTCCGCATTCCAAGGCCAAATTTGCCTGTTACTCCTGGTGTTTCTTGACTTCCTACTTTAGCATTCCAGTCCCCTATAATGAAAAGGACATCTTTTTTGGGTGTTAGTTCTACAAGGTCTTGTAGGTCTTCATAAAACCGTTCAACTTCAGCTTCTTCAGCATTACTGGTTGGGGCATAGACTTGGATAACTGTGATATTGAATGGTTTGCCTTGGANTGGAAGAGGGTGTTTGCTATGACCAGTGCATTTTCTTGGCAAAACTCTATTAGTCTTTGCCCTGCTTCATTCTGCATTCCAAGGCCAAATTTGCCTGTTACTCCAGGTGTTTCTTGACTTCCTACTTTAGCATTCCAGTCCCCTATAATGAAAAGGACATCTTTTTTGGGTGTTAGTTCTACAAGGTCTTGTAGGTCTTCATAAAACCGTTCAACTTCAGCTTCTTCAGCATTACTGGTTGGGGCATAGACTTGGATAACTGTGATATTGAATGGTTTGCCTTGGAAACGAACAGAGATCATTCTGTCGTTTTTGAGATTGCATTATTTTTGCTTTGGTTCCATCTCTTCATTCTTTCTGGAGTTATTTCTCCACTCTTCTCGTGGGGTACTACACAACCATAAAAAAGAATGAAGTAATGCCATCTGCAGCAATATGAATGCAACTAGAGATTATCTTAAGTCAGAAAGAGAAAGACAAATAGTAGATGATATCCCTTATTGTGGCAATCTAAAATATGGCACAAATGAACCCATCTATGAAACAGAAAGAGAATCATGGACATAGAGAATAGACTGGTGGTTGTTGTGGAGTAGAGTGAGTGGGAGGCTGGGTTTAGCAGATGCAATCTATTATATATGGAATGGACAAACAAGGTCTTACTGTATAGTACAGAATTGTATTCAATATCCTATGATAAACCATAAAGAAAAAAGAATGTAAAAAATGTATATATGTATAACTGAATCACTTTTCTGTACAGCAGATTAACACATTATAAATCAACTACACTTCAATAAATCATAAGAAATCCCATCTTTAAAATTCTGTTTCTCAACATCTCTACTAGTAGCCAGGGTTTTCCTGACAATCAGGGGAAAAAAATCTATAGAGAGAGATTGAATTACCATAGGAATTGGCTCATGTGATTATGGAGGCTGGGAAGTCCCATGGACCACCAGCTGCATGTTGGAAACCCAGGAAAGCAGATAGTTTAATTCAATCTGAGTCTGGAGGCCTGAGAACCAGGGGGGTTGATGTAAGTCCTGGTCTGATTCCAGGCGTCCAATAATCAGGAACATTCATGTCCGAAGTGGGAGAAGATCCATGTTCTAGCTTAGCAGAGAGAAATTCACCTTTCTTCAGCTTTTTTGTTCTATTCAGGCTCCCAATGGATTGGCTGATGCCCACTGGCATCAGTGAGAGAGATTCTTTTTGCTCAGTTCACTGATTCACATGCTAATCTCTTCTAGAAGCATCCTCAGAGACACACCCAGAGTGTTTTATAAGTTATCTGGGTCTCCCTTAGCCCAGTTCACTTGATATATAAAATTAACCATCACACTGCTCTAAAGTGAATTATGTGGGCCCTAAAGCACAACACCCAAAAGAGATGTCCTTTTCGTTATAGGGGACTGGAATGCTAAAGTAGGAAGTCAAGAAATACCTGGGGTAACAGGCAAATTTGGCCTTGGAGTAGAGAATGAAGCAGGGCAAAGACTAATAGAGTTTTGCCAAGAGAACACACTGGTCATAGCAAACACCCTCTTCCAACAACATGTCTATACATGGCAGATGGTCAATACCAAAATCAGACTGATTATATTTTTTGCAGCCAAAGATGGAGAAGCTCTATACAGTCAACAAAAACAAGACCAGGAGCTGACTGTGGCTCAGATCATGAACTCCTTATTGCCAAATTCAGATGTA
>SJYX01010651.1:23659-71075 GCA_006410675.1 Oreotragus oreotragus
AATGTGGGAGAGGAACAGCCCTCCACAGTTGTGAAGAGATCCTTGGGGTAGAGGGCAGGCATAGACCTTCAGCCCTGAGGTTCTCAGAGGAGCTGAAGTCATATTCACCAAAACTCTGAGAACCTCTCCAATGGAGGAAGAGGCCTCCAAGACCTGATCGGTGCTGAGGTGGACTCCACACTGGGGTCAGGATCAGAAGAGTGGGGAGCAGGAGAGCAACCATCACCCAGGAAGAAGGCTAGTAAGGAGGAGAAAGAAGGGACTTCATCTGGGCAGTGTAGGACACAGTGAGGGCTGGAATGTGCCTGGTGCCCCCACCTAAGGATACTGCCTTTCTCAGAAGCCAGCCTCTGCAGATGAGCTCCACTCTCATCAGCCTCTCCCCTGGGTCTCCCAGCTTTCAGCCCAAGCCCCAGTCTGGCTCTTGTGGGGAAACACTGGGCCAAGAATCAAATGTAACTCTAGTCCCCCTGGGCTGTGTGTGGGCAGGGGACCTTCTCATGCTCAGGAAGAATGGAGCCTGAAGTATCTTTCCCACCAGGCAGGACTGAACTCCTGTAGAATGTTCCTGAGCAAGAACCTAGTACTTCCCCCCACCCCAGTGGGAAGGGGCTGCAGGAACTTAGCTCCTGGTTAGAGCCCTGGAGCCACATGTCACTCAGGAGTGATCTCCTGAGTCTGAGGGAGCTCTGCCCACAGCCCCCTTCCCTGCAGAGTTATAATCTCTGGACAGCAGTGCCCACAACCATTCTGGGGAGCAAGCCAGGCTGCAGCTGCGTCCCCCGCCCCCATGTCCAGTCTTGGCAGGAGGTCTGGGTAGGACTTGGTTCACAGTTCCTGTTCATCTCGGTGTCTCTCCTCATGTCTATGTGAGAGTTTCCATGGCTGTCTCTGCCTCTTTCTCTCTGTGTGTCCATCCTTTGCTTCCTCCGTCTCTGGGTCTGTTATTATCTCTCCATCTCTGCCTCTCCTTCTCTTTGTTATCTGCATCCCTCTCCATGTGTCTCCTCCTGCCTCTTTTTCTGTTTGCTGTCTCTGGGCTTCTCTGCCTCCAAAGATTTCATCCATCTCTCTGATCCACTTTCTGACTGTGTAGCTCTGGTGTTCTGTCTAGCCGGGTCTTCAGCTCACTCTGTGACTTTCTTTCCCTCTTGAAGTCTGTTTACTGCTTGCTGTGGTCCTTGACTCACAAGGATCTGCCCTTGCACTGCTTCTCTGTATCTGCCACTGGAACCCTGAGCCATCTCCTTCTCCTTCTGTTGATGTGAATCACACTCCTAGCACCCGTTTTCTTCTCTCCTTGTGTATCCCCTATCCCTCAAATTTTGGTTTATGCCTCTCTCTGTCTTCTTCCCACATATGTTTGTGTCTCTTCCTCTCTTCTGGGGCCTCTCTATCTTTTCCCATTATTTTTTCTGCTTCTGTTGCTTTCTAATTTTATCTGTTTCTCTGGGTCATTCTTAGCCCTTGAAGGTTTGTGTTGTTGCTGGGGGAGGGTGTGTGTGGTGAGGGAAGAGTTAAGGAAAAGGGAAGAGAGGAGAAAACATATTTTTAGAACTTGAAAGAATCATATATTATTGTAATAAACCTCTCTCTCTCTCTTTTTTTTTTTTTTTTTTTACAGATAAGAAATAGTTAACCCACTCAGAATCATGGCAGTAAATGGCAAAAGTGAAAATTCAAAACTACATTGAGCCTTTTGTTTCTCCACCTGTGCTGCAGAAGGGTAGGTATGTAGTAGAAGATAAATATANTTTTTTTTTTTTTTTTTTTTACAGATAAGAAATAGTTAACCCACTCAGAATCATGGCAGTAAATGGCAAAAGTGAAAATTCAAAACTACATTGAGCCTTTTGTTTCTCCACCTGTGCTGCAGAAGGGTAGGTATGTAGTAGAAGATAAATATATGGGGCTTCTCTAGTGGCTCAGATGGTAAAGAATCTGCCTGCCATGTGGGAGACATGGGTTCGATCCTGGGTTGGGAAGATCCCTGGAGAAGGGAACGGCTACCCACTCCAGTATGCTTGCTGGCAGAGTTTCATGGATAGAGGATCTTGGTGGGCTGTACAATCCATGGGGTCACAAAGTGTTGGACGTGACAGTGACTTTCACTTACTCATGTGGTGCTAATGGTAAGTAACCCACCTACCAATGCAGGAGACATAAGAGACGTGGGTTTGATCCCTGGGTGAGGAAGATCCCCTGGAGGAGGGCATGGCAACCCACTCCAGTTTTCTTGCCTGGAGAATCCCATGGACAGAGGAGCCTGGTGGGCTACACTCCATAGGGACACAGATTCAGACACCACTGAAACAACTTAGCAAGCACAGCACAAAGTGTAGAAGAAAAAAATTAGGACAAATACACAAACTCATCTTAGGGCAAGGAATCCTGGGGGGCAGAGGCCTGTCACCCACATCCCCTTTGCCGTCACCCTGAAGGTACAAGCTGGAGGTAAAAACTGGGCAGACTCTCACCATGAGGGACCTCATTCAAGGATCTCCATCACTTAGGACCTATCTCCTATCCAAAACACTTTTACCTTAAGCAGCAAATGGACTTGTATTAAACTATATAAGCTGATTCCCAAGCGTAGCTTGGTGGAGGGGATGAGCTCAGACAACAGGATACACTTCCTTTCAATCTCCTCCAGTCTTGTCTAGGCTCAGCATGTCTTTCTTCATCTCTCATCTTCCTCTCTCAGATCCACTCTTTCACCTAACTAGTCTGAATGAAGAACCCAAATCCTTATATATTCCAAATTCAAAATACCACTTAAATTTTATTCCTTATTATAAAAATTATTTATGTTTATTGTATGAAATTTGGAAAGTTCAGAGAATTTTAAATGATAAATACCACCTGTAAATCTAATCACCAGAAATGACCCTTGTAAGGTTTTGGTATATTTCTTTCTAATTTTTATGCTGTGCATATAAATTTGTATACTGTTAGGATTCAGTCTGCTTTTTAACGATCTGTTGGAGCATTTCTCCACAATGCAAAATAGTCTCCAAAATATTATTTTAATTCAATCATATTCAATCATATTCAATCATTAATTCAATCATATTCAATCATATCAATAGGCCATAAATTATTTAACCAGTCACCTGTTATAGGACATTTAAGTTATATCCAGTTTTCCCCAATAAAAGTAATTCTGCAATTAAACATCCTTGATGAAAATCTCTCCCCACATCTCTCATTTTTCCATATGCAATATTCTTAAAGGTGAAATTACATGCTATCACATTTTCCTGCAGAAGAACAGAATAATTTATTTCTCATANAAGCAGAAATAGATGTTTTTCTGGAACTCTCTTGCTTTTTCCATGATCCAGCAGATGTTGGCGATTTCATCTCTGGTTCCTTTGCTTTTTCTAAAACCACTTTGAACAGTTGGAAGTTCACAGTTCACGTACAGCTGAAGCCTGGCTTGGAGAATTTTGAGCATTACTTTACTAGCATGTGAGATGAGTGCAACTGTGTGGTAGTTTGAGCATTCTTTGGCATTGCCTTTCTTTGGAATTGGAATGAAAACTGACCTTTTCCAGTCCTGTGGCCACTGCTGAGTTTTCCAAATTTGCTGGCATATTGAGTGGAGCACTTTCGCAGCATCGTCTTCCAGGATTTGAAATAGCTCAACGGGAATTCCATCACCTCCACTAGCTTTGTTCATAGTGATGCTTAAAACCTGACACCTGTTTGTTTCCTCCTGCTGCTTGAGAGAGATAAAAAATGTCTAACACCTGCAGCCTATTTCCTGCTTTTGGAGACCCCTAGCCTTCCTGCCTGTTACCCTCTCATGTGTAAAGCATTTAACATAATAAAAAACAAATAGCATTCAGTGAATGTAAGATACTGTTTACCTTTTCTTAATTTGTAATTTATTATATATTGGATAATATTCTTTGTCTGTTACATCCACTGAAAATATCTTCTCAGTTTATTATTTGTTTTCTTTATTGCAAAAGACATATATGTTTATTTTTAAAATTTTATAATAGATACAAACAAATACCCATTACTTTAGACTTGCAGATAACTACAGTTAAAAATTCAGGGTCTAAATTTTTAAAAATTGTCTGTATGAATATTTTTAAGAAACATAGCACAATTCTTAAACAATTTATTTTTTGTTTCCCTGATTTTTAACGTTGAATTACACAGTATTTTTTCTTCTGTCACGTGATTTATTCACTCAGTATAGGTTTTAACATTTTTCCATTTTCATTTGTTTTCACTGTTGAAATTTTTTTTTTTCACTTCTTGATGGGTAGAAAAGAATAATGACTTTGAGTGAATATAATTCTTAGTAAACTTATGAGTCTATCCTTATGCTTTTTCTTAAATGAATATAAGTCAACGATTTCATTGAATTGCAAGAGGAGAGGCTGGGAGGGGGACAAGATTCAGAGCAGGAAGGGTTTTGGCCGCTGGACTAAGGAGCTGAGACTAAGTTCCCCAGATGGAAACTTGTGAGGACTCTGAGGGAGGGGGAACAAAGGCAGAGTCGCTGGATAGAAATCCAGCTGTGGCGGCCATGGGAATGCTTACTGACCCCACAGTCTGCTCTTTGAATCCACGCCCTGCTACTTGAGAAGGGAAATGAATCACAGACCTGGAAATCCTGGTTGCTTGGGGTGGGCAGCCTAGGAGATGAGTTCCAGGCTGGGCCAGGGGAATGTGGGAGAGGAACAGCCCTCCACAGTTGTGAAGAGATCCTTGGGGTAGAGGGCAGGCATAGACCTTCAGCCCTGAGGTTCTCAGAAGAGCTGAAGTCATATTCACCAAAACTCTGAGAACCTCTCCAATGGAGGAAGAGGCTTCCAGGACCTGATCGGTGCTGAGGTGGACTCCACACTGGGGTCAGGATCAGAAGAGTGGGGAGCAGGAGAGCAACCATCACCCAGGAAGAAGGCTAGTAAGGAGGAGAAAGAAGGGACTTCATCTGGGCAGTGTAGGACACAGTGAGGGCTGGAATGTGCCTGGTGCCCCCACCTAAGGATACTGCCTTTCTCAGAAGCCAGCCTCTGCAGATGAGCTCCACTCTCATCAGCCTCTCCCCTGGGTCTCCCAGCTTTCAGCCCAAGCCCCAGTCTGGCTCTTGTGGGGAAACACTGGGCCAAGAATCAAATGTAACTCTGGTCCCCCTGGGCTGTGTGTGGGCAGGGGACCTTCTCATGCTCAGGAAGAATGGAGCCTGAAGTATCTTTCCCACCAGGCAGGACTGAACTCCTGTAGGATGTTCCTGAGCAAGAACCTAGTACTTCCCCCCACCCCAGTGGGAAGGGGCTGTAGGAACTAAGCTCCTGGTTAGAGCCCTGGAGCCACATGTCACTCAGGAGTGATCTCCTGAGTCTGAGGGAGCTCTGCCCACAGCCCCCTTCCCTGCAGAGTTATAATCTCTGGACAGCAGTGCCCACAACCATTCTGGGGAGCAAGCCAGGCTGCAGCTGCGTCCCCCGCCCCCATGTCCAGTCTTGGCAGGAGGTCTGGGTAGGACTTGGTTCACAGTTCCTGTTCATCTCGGTGTCTCTCCTCATGTCTATGTGAGAGTTTCCATGGCTGTCTCTGCCTCTTTCTCTCTGTGTGTCCATCCTTTGCTTCCTCCGTCTCTGGGTTTGTTAATATCTCTCCATCTCTGCCTCTCCTTCTCTTTGTTATCTGCATCCCTCTCCATGTGTCTCCTCCTGCCTCTTTTTCTGTTTGCTGTCTCTGGGCTTCTCTGCCTCCAAAGATTTCATCCATCTCTCTGATCCACTTTCTGACTGTGTAGCTCTGGTGTTCTGTCTAGCCGGGTCTTCAGCTCACTCTGTGACTTTCTTTCCCTCTTGAAGTCTGTTTACTGCTTGCTGTGGTCCTTGACTCACAAGGATCTGCCCTTGCACTGCTTCTCTGTATCTGCCACTGGAACCCTGAGCCATCTCCTTCTCCTTCTGTTGATGTGAATCACACTCCCAGCACCCGTTTTCTTCTCTCCTTGTGTATCCCCTATCCCTCAAATTTTGGTTTATGCCTCTCTCTGTCTTCTTCCCACATATGTTTGTGTCTCTTCCTCTCTTCTGGGGCCTCTCTATCTTTTCCCATTATTTTTTCTGCTTCTGTTGCTTTCTAATTTTATCTGTTTCTCTGGGTCATTCTTAGCCCTTGAAGGTTTGTGTTGTTGCTGGGGGAGGGTGTGTGTGGTGAGGGAAGAGTTAAGGAAAAGGGAAGAGAGGAGAAAACATATTTTCAGAACTTGAAAGAATCATATATTATTGTAATAAACCTCTCTCTCTCTCTCTCTTTTTTTTTTTTTTTTTTTACAGATAAGAAATAGTTAACCCACTCAGAATCATGGCAGTAAATGGCAAAAGTGAAAATTCAAAACTACATTGAGCCTTTTGTTTCTCCACCTGTGCTGCAGAAGGGTAGGTATGTAGTAGAAGATAAATATATGGGGCTTCTCTAGTGGCTCAGATGGTAAAGAATCTGCCTGCCATGTGGGAGACATGGGTTCGATCCTGGGTTGGGAAGATCCCTGGAGAAGGGAACGGCTACCCACTCCAGTATGCTTGCTGGCAGAGTTTCATGGATAGAGGATCTTGGTGGGCTGTACAATCCATGGGGTCACAAAGTGTTGGACGTGACAGTGACTTTCACTTACTCATGTGGTGCTAATGGTAAGTAACCCACCTACCAATGCAGGAGACATAAGAGACGTGGGTTTGATCCCTGGGTGAGGAAGATCCCCTGGAGGAGGGCATGGCAACCCACTCCAGTTTTCTTGCCTGGAGAATCCCATGGACAGAGGAGCCTGGTGGCTACACTCCATAGGGTCACACAGATTCAGACACCACTGAAACAACTTAGCAAGCACAGCACAAAGTGTAGAAGAAAAAAATTAGGACAAATACACAAACTCATCTTAGGGCAAGGAATCCTGGGGGGCAGAGACCTGTCACCCATATCCCCTTTGCCGTCACCCTGAAGGTACAAGCTGGAGGTAAAAACTGGGCAGACTCTCACCATGAGGGACCTCATTCAAGGATCTCCATCACTTAGGACCTATCTCCTATCCAAAACACTTTTACCTTAAGCAGCAAATGGACTTGTATTAAACTATATAAGCTGATTCCCAAGCGTAGCTTGGTGGAGGGGATGAGCTCAGACAACAGGAATCACTTCCTTTCAATCTCCTCCAGTCTTGTCTAGGCTCAGCATGTCTTTCTTCATCTCTCATCTTCCTCTCTCAGATCCACTCTTTCACCTAACTAGTCTGAATGAAGAACCCAAATCCTTATATATTCCAAATTCAAAATACCACTTGAATTTTATTCCTTATTATAAAAATTATTTATGTTTATTGTATGAAATTTGGAAAGTTCAGAGAATTTTAAATGATAAATACCACCTGTAAATCTAATCACCAGAAATGACCCCTGTAAGGTTTTGGTATATTTCTTTCTAATTTTTATGCTGTGCATATAAATTTGTATACTGTTAGGATTCAGTCTGCTTTTTAACGATCTGTTGGAGCATTTCTCCACAATGCAAAATAGTCTCCAAAATATTATTTTAATTCAATCATATTCAATCATTATCAATCATTAATTCAATCATATTCAATCATATCAATAGGCCATAAATTATTTAACCAGTCACCTGTTATAGGACATTTAAGTTATATCCAGTTTTCCCCAATAAAAGTAATTCTGCAATTAAACATCCTTGATGAAAATCTCTCCCCACATCTCTCATTTTTCCATATGCAATATTCTTAAAGGTGAAATTAGATGCTATCACATTTTCCTGTAGAAGAACAGAATAATTTATTTCTCATATGAATTTCCAAATCAATATATAAGAATTTCTCATTTACTGCAAACTGGTCAATGCCAGGCATCATCTCTTTAAAAGAATTTTTTGCCTATGTCAAATTAAAAACTATTTCCTTGATGTTTTAATTTGCTGCTGCTGCTGTTAAGTCACTTCAGTCGTGTCCGACCCTGTGTGACCCCAGAGACGGCAGCCCACCAGGTCCCCCGTCCCTGGGATTCTCCAGGCAAAAACACTGGAGGGGGTTGTCATTTCCTTCTCCAGTGTGTGACAGTGAAAAGTGAAAGTGAAATCGCTCAGTCGTGTCTGACTCTTAGCGACCCCAGGGACTGCGGCCCACCAGGCTGCAGTCTTTAATTATTAGGAAGTTTAAACTTTGGTGGATTCATTTTTTCATTAATCTCTTGTGCATTGATTATTAATATCTCATTCTTGGTTATGAGTTTTTTTCCTTACAAAGAAGAGAACTTTATATTCTAATGATATTGATCACTTGTATTACACATATGCAACAACTATTATTCATTTTTTAACTTACATAAGTTATTATATAGCCCAAAATATTTATGTTTTCTTACTTTTCTTCCTTTATTTTTATGCTCACAAGAAAGCAAGAAAGTATTGGCATTTAGGCAGGGCGAATGTGAGCAGCTTGAGTATAATGTAGAGACAGGGAAATTGAGATAGAAGCAAATTACTCTTTACAATTAAGTAGATCGATTCTCAAAGTATGGACCCAGCATCTGCATTACCTGGGAACTTATAGAAATGCAAATTCTCAACCTCCACCCAAGACTTTCCAAATCAAAACTCCGTATGAAGTGCAGGAGCATCTGACAAGCTCTCCAGGTGATTCTGAATCACAAGGAAATCTGAAAGCAATGAGTTAAAGGAATTGGATTTATGGCTGGTTGCCCCAGTAATGGGAGTAAGTAGAGTCCTAGAACAGGAAAACAAGGGGAGATGGGAAGAGGTTCTAGGAAGGAGACCAGTCTCCAATCACATGCAGATGGCTGGAGGCTAGAAAGGAAAAACACAGATAACTTAAAAGCACAGATAACTTAGGGACTTTGCAACATTAAATGTTCATTTTAAAAATAGTTTTCTCATCTGTGCTGCATTGTAAGTCATCTTCCTTTTATCCATACATCCAGGACAAGTCTTGCAAATATCATCCTTGTGTTGGTGAGGTGTAGGGGTATAACGGAAAAAGAGAATACGGATGAACCACTGAAGGTCAGTATTCCATGAGGAAGGCAACAAGGGGAGTTGAGGAGTCAATGAGAGTGAGGATTAGGAAGCAAAATGACCAGGGATACACAAGAATCCCTCACCATATTAGGGAAATATGGAACAGGTCAGATGAGGGCTGTGCAGCTTTGTTTGCTTATTAGAGGGAAAGGGGTCAACACTAAGAGGCTGAAGGACTTGGAACCTTCAAGTGATGCTTAAAGGCCTTTCTCTGTTACATCATATAACAAATATTCACTCATATATTTTCTCTTAGGTTGCCTTATACTTTTATTTTTTGCATTTAACTCTTTAACTGTGTGAAATCACTTTTCCACCCATATTATTTATAACTCTTCTTTGCCCCTCTGATTTATAACAAATAGTAGGCATTTGGTAAAAACATGATGAATCAGTGACGTAGTTACTGAACACCAGTAAAGTTTCTTTCACCAGGAAAAGTTAAATCTTGAATATTAGCTATAAACTTTAATCTACATAGCTTGATTTGCGGAGAAGGCAATGGCACCCCACTCCAGTACTCTTGCCTGGAAAATCCCGTGGACGGAGGAGCCTGGTAGGCTGCAGTCCATGGGGTCGCGAAGAGTCGGACACGACTTCACTTTCACTTTCACTTTTCACTTCATGCATTGGAGAAGGAAATGGCAACCCACTCCAGTACTCTTGCCTGGAGAATCCCAGGGATGGCGAAGCCTGGTGGGCTACCGTCTATGGGGTCGCACAGAGTCGGACACGACTGAAGCGACTTAGCAGCAGCAGCAGCAGCAGCAGCAGCAGCAGCAGCATTGATTTGAATTCCCAATTCTAACCTCAGTGGTAATCGTAGCAGTGATAAAAACCTCAACATAAACGATGAGTGTAATAGTCTTAACTCTGATCTTTAATTGAGGCTAAACAACCTCTGTTGTCCAAAGAGAATATGGAAAATGGGATGAATAATAGAGAGAAAAGCAAAGCTAGCTTGGGAAAGGGAGAGACAGGAAGGAACACAGCACACAGCATTTCCCAGACTCAGTCTTCACCATTTCATCACTATGCCCCTCAGCTTACAACTGAACAAAACCCCGACACCTCTCAAACTGTTGCGGGAAGGGGGACCCCTTCCAGGGCCCGAAACTGGGCTCTTGTCTAACACTCAGAAATGAATTGTCCAAGGAGACACATGTGCTGACAAAGCAGGAGATTTTATTGGGAAAGGCGACCTGAGTGGAGAGCAGTAGGGTAAGGGAACCCAGGAGAACAGCTCTGCCACATGGCTCATAGTCTCGGGTTTTATGGTGATGGGATTAGTTTGCCGGTTGTCTTTAGCCAATCGTTCTGGCTCAGAACCCTTCCTGGTGGTGCATGCCTTGTTCAGCCAAGATGGATGCCAGACAGAAGGATTCTGGGAGGTGGTCGGATGTGTGGTGTCTCCTTTTGACCTTTCCTGAACTCTTCCGGTTGGTGGTGGCTTATTAGTTCCGTGTTCCTTACTAGGACCTCCTGCTTAAAACAACTCATGTAAATAGTTACTATGGTGCCTGACCAGGGTGGGCAGCTTCAGTCAGTGTGCTGATTAACAAAACTATAGTGGGGATGTATTCAGTAGTGCCCCCATCTAATAATCCAAAATTCCTGTTAGGAAACAAATGAAAAATGAGTGAAAATTCATTGGCACCAAAACCCCAAATATTATATATCCCCCAAACTCTTTAAACAGGCAGAGCACAATGCAGGAACTCAACCAGTCCACTGTGACAGAGTTCATCTTGTTGGGCTTTGCCTCGAACCCCAGGACCGATCCTCTGCTCTTCACCTTCTTTCTAGTCTTTTACCTGCTGATCCTTGTAAGCAACAGCCTCCTCATCACCCTCATCCACCAGGACACACGCCTCCACACGCCCATGTACTTCTTCATCAGTGTCCTCTCCATGCTGGACGTGTGCTACACCACCACGACCGTGCCCCAGATGCTCGTGCATATTCTCAGCAAGAAGAGAGCCATCTCTTTTGCTAGATGTGTGGCCCAGATGTACCTCTTCCTCCTCTTTGGGATCACTGAGTCCTGGCTTTTCTCCATCATGTCTGTGGACAGGTGTGTGGCCATCTGCCACCCTCTCCGGTATAAGGTCATCATGAGCCACTGGGTGTGCCTGCTCATGGTGGGCATCTGTGCAGCCTATGGTGTGGTGGGTGGTCTGTCCTATACCTTCTTTGCTATGCGCCTTCCCTACTGTGGCCCTAATGAAATTGACCACTACTTCTGTGAGGTCCCTGCGGTCCTGAAGCTGGCCTGTGCAGACACTTCCCTCAATGACTTGGTGGACTTCATCACAGGCTTCAATGTCATTGTGGTCCCACTCTCCCTGATTGTCCTTGTCTATGTCAACATCTTTGCCACCATCATGAAGATCCGCTCAGCCCAGGGGCGGATCAAGGCCTTCTCCACCTGTGCCTCCCACATCGCTGTGGTCACCACGTTTGCTATTCCAGGCATCATCACGTACACAAGCCCTGGCTCTGACTCCTTGTCAAACAGTGGCAAGAAAATGGCCCTTTTCTACAACATTGCCACAGCTTTCCTCAACCCTGTCATTTATAGCCTGAGGAACAAAGATGTGAACAGGGCCTTTCTCAAATTGGTGGGCAGGGGCAGGGCCCCAGAGTGACTCTCTAAAGATGAAGTTGTGGGTAGCCATACAATGCAGGATGCACACTCACCCCGAAGACTCTTCTATCAATCCTGAAGAGATGGTCTTCATAAAGCTAGCTCTTCACCCTGACCCAGTGGGAGAGAACAAGATGCTTGATCATCAGCATTTTCTATGGCATTGTAGTCTGAGACAGATATGATTGGAAAGATCCAACACAGTTAAGAGCCTGGACTCTAGTGCCAGAGAGAAGAAGACAAGAGACTTGGATTTACCAGTTACTAGGCATGTGAATTCTCGCAGCACATTTAACTCCTCAAAGGTTTGTATCTCTCCTCAGAGAGAAATTGCAATGATTAAATGAGATAATACACAAAATGCACAGAGCATGGCATAGATAATTTCTTTTAGCAAATGTTAATTTTACTGGGAATGAATGATCAGTCCTTAAATCGCAATGATCTTTCTGATCTGTGGAAGTTGCTGGATCCCTAAAGAGAAAGTCGGGGGCCAGGAGGGAAGCTGGTGGAGGGGAAGAATGGAAGAGGAAGAAACTCAGAAACTGTTAAGTGGAGATTCTTAAGGTGCAGAGGGACTTGAGAAAAAGGAAATTAACCTATATAACCCATCTACAAACTGCCAGTTAGAGCATCTGGGGTCAATTGAAGTTATCTTAGAAAGTTGAAAATTCTCTTTTATGACCATTTTTTTTTTCTGTTCTTTTGTAGTTTTATACCTCTTGATTTCCCTTTTCTCCTTGTTCTAAAATGTCCATTTTTGAAAACTATAGCTTCTCTTAGGTAATCTCAAGGAAAAGGGATTCTGTCCACTTAAGGATGTAGATAATTGGAGAGGAGAGGAATGACTACAATGTGACAATGAAAAAAAAGGAGCTCAGTTAAAAATTAAGTGGGGAAGTTTTTGCTCTGTTCCCTTTTTTTTAAATGGATTTTCTCTGAAAATATGTTTATTTTTCATAGAATGTTTATAAACATGATTGCTTTGTCCCCCAGGCTTCACCAGTCTGGGCATCACCCATATTTACTGACTACTCACTGTCACAGGAACTTTACCAGCCAACAAAGCAATTCCCATGTGGTTCTAGAAACATGTCCCATAAACTAACATGCAGACCCTTTGGGTTCTGTTTTCCTAGCTTCTAGCTGATGTACACTGCCTATGAAACTCTTTACAGAAAAAAATCAGCTAAGCTGGCCAAAAAATATAATATGAATGTCCGTCCCCTCCATGAGAGGCCAGGTTCCATGCCAAGGGTGCAAGTTCACATGTCCCTAAAGATATTACTTAACCCTGCTATCCAGGAGCCAGAGTGCTGCATAAATAATAGAGCAAAATTATGGGAAAATAACAAGACAGAGCATATAGCTGCAAAATATTTATAGACATGTGAATAAAATCATTAACACAGAGGGGCTCTAACAAATTGGTAAAAAAAAAAAATGCTCAGGAAAATTGGAAGCAGATATGAACATATTATTTAAAAGATACCCAAGTAACAATAAACATATGGGAAAATCACACCACTGTAGGCACCAAAGAAATGCAAATTAAAATACCAATGAGATACCGCTTTTTCACCTTTACAAACTGGAAGAATTTTTAAACAATAGCCAGAGGTGACCAGAAAACAATAAAACACTGATTTTTATACATTGCTAATTGGAGTATGAGCTTCCCTGATAGCCCAATTGGCAAAGAATCTGCCTGCAATGCAGGAGACCTGGATTCGAATCTGGGTTGGGAAGATCCCCTGGAGAAGGGAGAGGCTACTCACTTCAGTATTCTGGTCTGGAGAACTCCACGGACTGTATAGTCCATAGGGTCGCAAAGAGTCAGATATGACTGAGTGACTTCCACTTCACTGAAATAGGGCTTCCCAGGTGGCACAGTGGTATAGAATCTGCCTGCCAATGCAGAAGCGCAAGAGACACAAGTTCAATCCCTGCTTCACTCTTCGTATGTGGAGAATACCATGGACAGAGGGGCCTGGTGGACCACAGTCCATGCAGTCGCAAAGAGTCAGACACAACTGAGCGACGTAACACAATGGGAGTACAGGTTGACCTAAAAAGCAGATGCATATTTCACACAACCGTGTGATGGTAATTAGCTGAATCCCTGATTGCATGACAGCCAGGACTTTCCCAAGGCCCAGAATGTGGCCAGAGCATTGCAGGGAAGAAAAAAGAAAGTTTGTTTCTATGCAGTCAGCCATGATTATAGTCTAAGTTCAACTCAGTTTGAATATGTGGTCAAACATAAAGTCAACTGACTGCTGAAAAATAAGCAAATTAGATTTCAACTCAATCCCAGATATATTCATGCTCACCAGGAGGCTACCAAATGGAGTCATGGAAACAGTCATTCACTCTGAACCTGGTCAAGAAGGCTGCAGAGATGAGGCCCACAGAACCCAGGAGACCTACCTGGATGACCTCTAACACTGTCTCCAGCTCTGAGGGTCATGATTACTAGAGATTTGCAGAGCAGGAGCACCAGGCACATCACCCCTTCCTCCATTACTTTCCTCTTACAGAGAGTCCTCACCTGTTCCCAGAGTGGTACCTATCAAAATTGGTTGCAGTTATAGATTCCTTTGTGTCTCTAATGGGATGCATAATTATCTCCTGGCTACTAGCAGGTGATGGGAGTGGTGATCACAGAAAGTGCTAGATTCTGCTTCTGATGAACACAACAGATGCTGTCCCCACATTAAAGTGTCACTGGTACTGAGTAAGTAGTATCTGATAGCCAGGCTCCAGTGACCTGCAAGGACAAGTTCCCAATTAGCTCCTCTAGTTCAGAGTCCCAGAGAAGGCAATGGCACCCCACTCCAGTGCTCTTGCCTGCAGAATCCCATGGACAGAGGAGCCTGGTGGGCTGCAGTCCATGAGGTTGCAAAGAGTTGGACACCACTGAGGGACTTCACTTTCACTTTTCACTTTCACGCATTGGAGAAGGAAATGGCAACCCACTCCAGTATTCTTGCCTGGAGAATCCCAGGGATGGTGGAGCCTGGTGGGCTGCCATCTATGGGGTCGCACAGAGTCGGACACGACTGAGGCGACTTAGCAGCAGCAGCAGCAGCAGCAGCAGTTCAGAGTCCAAGAAGCTTTGCAAGATCAGAAGTACTATCATTTTGGTTAAATTCGGGTGGTCCAAGGTTTGTACCAGATAGAAGAGTGGCTGCTACAAGGCCATGCCAAGTAGGCTAGCCCTGCATAGGCTTACTATATGTAACAGTCAGTGTTCCCTTAAAAGAGATAGCCACTTCACATGCTGCGGGTAAAAAAAAAATCTACTTTAAGAATTAGACCTTACACAACTGTCCCAAGAACTGGGGAAGTAAAGACCTGGAAGGGGAATTGGACGATCAGAGTAAAATCATTATTCATTCATCATGAATCACTGGGCAAAGGTAGAGAAGTCAGAGCTTATAGGAAGATCTGAGAAGCTCCAGATCCAGTCATTTAACAGGCCTTAACAGGGGAACACTTAAAAAGCTCATTGGGAACTTGTTGCCTTTGAGAGTCCACAGTCAAGTTCTCAATTTAATTTAATCATTTCTTCAGTTCAGTTCAGTTCACTCACTCCAGTCATGCCAACTCTTTGCAACCCCATGAATTGCAGCACACCAGGCCTCCAAGCCCATCACTAACTCCCAGAGTTTACCCAAACTTGTGTCTATCGAGTTGGTGATGCCATCCAGCCATCTCATCCTCTGTCGTCCCCTTTTTCTCCTGCCCCCATCCCTCCCAGCATCAGGGTCTTTTCCAATGAGTCAACTCTTCACATGAGGTGGCCAAAGTACTGGAGTTTCAGCTTCAACATCAGTCCTTCCAATGACCATTCAGGACTGATCTCCTTTATGATGGACTGGTTGTATCTCCTTGCAGTCCAAGGGACTCTCAAGAGTCTTCTTCAACACCACAGTTCAAAAGTATCAATTTTTTGGCACTCAGCTTTCTTCACAGTTCAACTCTCACATCCATACATGACCACTGGAAAAACCATAGCCTTGACTAGATGGATCTTTGTTGGCAAAGTAATGCCTCTGCTTTTGAATATGCTATCTAGGTTGGTCATAACTTTTCTTCCAAGGAGTAAGCGTCTTTTAATTTCATGGGTGTAATCACCATCTGCAGTGATTTTGGAGCCCCCCCCCCCCAAAAAAAAAGTTTGACACTGTTTCCACTGGTTCCCCATCTATTTCCCATGAAGTGACGGGACCAGATGCCATGATCTTCGTTTTCTGAATACTGAGCTTTAAGCCAAGTTTTTCACTCTCCTCTGTCACTTTCATCAAGAGGCTTTTTAGTTCCTCTTCCCTTTCTGCCATAAGGGTGGTGTCATCTGCATATCTGAGGTGATTGATATTTCTCCCGGCAATCTTGATTCCAGCTTGTGCTTCTTCCAGCCCAGCGTTTCTCATGATGTACTCTGCATATAAGTTAAATAAGCAGGGTGACAATATACAGCCTTGATGTATTCCTTTTCCTATTTGGAACCAGTCTGATGTTCCATGTCCAGTTCTAACTGTTGCTTCCTGACCTGCATACAGGTTTCTCAAGAGGCAGGTCAGTGGTCTGATATGCCCATCTCTTTCAGAATTTTCCACAGTTTATTGTGATCCACACAGTCAAAGGCTTTGGCATAGTCAATAAAGCAGAAATAGATGTTTTTCTGGAACTCTCTTGCTTTTTCGATGATCCAGCGGATGGTGGCAATTTGATCTCTGGTTCCTCTCCCTTTTCTAAAACCAGCTTGAACATCTGGAAGTTCATGGTTCATGTATTGCTGAAGCCTGGCTTGAAGCCTTTTAATCATTTCTTAAAAGGTCCTATATCCAAACACGCTTACATTCTGAAATACTGAATGGCTAGGCCTTCAACATATGAAATTGGAACAGTAGGGAGCAGACACAATTCAGTCCAAATCACAGAGTAAGCCAGTAATTCTTGAACAAAAGGAGATATACAGAAGAGATTTTTGGCCAAGAGTACCACAGGTAAGTGCCCACAAGTAAGTGGAAACCAAGCAGAGAGCAGCAATCCCTATACTGGATGAGACAGAGATCAGAACTGTACGCTGTTGAGACAGTGAGGAATTTGTGAAACACAGGTTTGAGAGAAGAAGAAACTTTACAGAAAAGAGACTCCAGAAATTTACATAGAGGTCTCCTTCAGCCATTAGCCAATCACTGACATGCATGCACACAGGGTGAAATGAGACATGGAAGAATCAACTACTTGGGTCTGTGAAGTGAATGAAAATTCAGGTGCTTGTACCATGCAGGGAGACACTGAACCTGTCATCCAAAGTCCAGATAACTCACTATATAGTCCAGACTCCCAAAATAACTCTATCTTAAGAGTAGAGCTATTCAGTCCTTAAAGGAAGAGTTACTCCTGATTTACTGTGAGAGCCAAGAGCAAAGCCTCAATAGGATCAAACTGATATGACACTAAGTTAGCGCTCTGTCAGATAACCTTCAACATTTTTTGAAGGGAAATAACATAATGTAGACTATCAACTCTGTAGCATCTTGTAAGTTGAAATAATGCCCTACAAAAAATCAAATTTTACTAAACATATAAAGAAGCAGGAGAAAGTAACTCAGAATCAGAGAAAAAACAGTCAACAGAAACACACAGAAATGATGTGGACATTGAAATTAACAGAAAAACTTTAAAACAACTTGTTTAATAAACACACTAAAGAATTGTTAAAGGAAAATATGGACATAATGAGTGGATAGATGGGGGATCACAACAGAAAATGGAAATAAATAAACATGAAGAAAGAATCGTCTTTGATGGGAGGAGATCAAGATGGCAAAGTAAGAGGGTATGGAGTTCACATATTCCCATGAATACATCAAAGATACATCTATATATGGAATACTTCTTTCTGAAAATGAACTGGAAACCGGCAGAAGGACTCCTGTACGACCAGGTCTTTAAGAAAGATATACATGTAACAGGGTGAAAATAGAAGAAAAGTGATCAGGTCAGGGCCTGTGCCCCTGAGAGGAGACTTGGGCAAAGGGAGATTGCAGATATTCACCCTGGGGAGTGAGCAGGTCAAGACACAGACTGGCAGACTGGATGTCCCAGTCCTGGGGTTCTACATGAAGAAGACAAGCTCTCTCGGCTGGTTGGGGATTTGCTGGGTTAGGCAGAAAGACTGGGGAAACCTGGGCTTTGCTCATGAGGGGCAAGCTTGCCCGCAGGCTTGCCCCTGAGACAGGACAGAGAGAGTAAGTGTCTGCTGGGTTTCCCAAGACAGCCTCACAATGCCCCATTTGGAGCCAAGGGAAACCTGGCCCCACTCAGTCCATGCCACAAGCAGCAATGTATCTGGGGTGGCCAGGACTGGGCAGAGGACTAGACCCTGAGATGCAAAGACGACCCAGTCCTGCAGCTGAGCCTTAATGAGGTGGTGGTGGCCCTTACTGGAGCTTACTCAAGCAGAACCTCAGAAGCAGCCCAGTTGCTGCCTGACTTTCTAATAGAGACCAAATGGGGATTTGAACCTAGATCGGAATTCAGTGCGGCAACAACACTAAACAGTTGCCACAGCACTGCCTGTCGCATTAGACAAACCTCCTTACTTGTTTCCCTGTTTAGGGAGGCGCAGTCCCTTCTTGAACAGTAAATCTCTGCTTGAAACCCCAAGAATGTCACCTTCATGAGGTCCACTCTCTTTAAGGGAGGAAGGAAATTGCCACCACACAGGCAGTGTCTCCTGCCACTAGCTAGAGAAATGTGTGGCCTGGGCAGGGCTCCTCCACTGTGGCTTCAGGCTTCCAGGCTCCTGTCCCTACCACAGGATGTCTGGGTGTCACACCAGAGATCAGGGCTGGCCCTTAATATTGCTCACTTTTTGCTGTCAGACGACATACCACTGACTGAGCCCCTTCTGTGTACCATAACCTGTGCTAAGCGTCTTACAGGTACCTTCTTAACACTCATAGCACTGCTTTCCATTCTAAATAGGATGAAAATGAAGCTCAGAGAGGGAAAGTGATTTGCACAAGGCCATACGGCTAGGAAGTAGTGGAGTCAGCATTCAGCCACCAGTCTGTCCGGTTGTCTAGTCTTTTGTTTTCTGTGTTGCAAAAGAAAGAGAGGCATTGTATTTTCTGGGGCTTCAGAACCATATCCAGAGAAGGGAACAAATCATCAAGAGACAAAATATATCAAGATCTAAGGCTTCCCTGGTGGCTCAGATGATAAAGCATCTGCCTACGATGCAGGAGACCCGGGTTCGAATCCTGGTTGCGGAAGATCCCCTGGAGAAGGAAATGGCAACCTACTTCAGTACTCTTGCCCGGAAAATCCCATGGATGGAGGAGCCTGGTGGGCTACAGTCCATGCGGTCACAAAGAGTCGGACACGACTGAGCGACTTCCCTTCCCTTCCGTACGACTGTATCTTGAATATTATAAATAATACTGCTATAAAAAACTGGTTTCATGTATCTTTCAGAATTAGTACTTTTATCTTCTTCACATATAGTCTGAAGTCAGTTTTGGTCTTTTTCTCAATATTCCTTTGGCAATTCAGAAACTTTTGTGATTCCATATAAAATTTTTGATTCTTTATTTCAATTAAATTTTTTAAATTTATGAGTATATTACACAATATCTACTGCACATTCCATGGGCAGGGCTGCCCCATATCAGATATCTACCAGGTCCATGGCCTTCTAGTCTCTGAAACCATACAATGTCCAAATTCAGACACATTTTGAGAGTGAAAGGGAGGGTTTTAACTAATCATAGGAATTAATTGATCTATAATAGGCATAAACCATAACTGTCTCATGAAAACTAGGGTATGGGATGGGAATACCAGACCACCTAACCAGCCTCTTGAGAAATCTGTATGCAGGCCAGGAAGCAACAGTTAGAACTGGACATGGAACAACAGACTGGTTCCAAATAGGAAAAGGAGTACGTCAAGGCTGTATATTGTCTCCCTGCTTATTTAACTTATATGCAGAGTACATCATGAGAAACGCTGGACTGGAAGAAACACAAGCTGGAATCAAGATTGCCGGGAGAAATATCAATCACCTCAGATATGCAGATGACACCACCCTTATGGCAGAAAGTGAAGAGGACCTAAAAAGCCTCTTGATGAAAGTGAAAGAGGAGAGCGAAAAAGTTGGCTTAAAGCTCAACATTCAGAAAACGAAGATCATGGCATCCGGTCCCATCACTTCATGGGAAATAGATGGGGAAACAGTGGAAACAGTGTCAGACTTTATTTTTTTGGGCTCCAAAATCACTGCAGATGGTGACTGCAGCCATGAAATTAAAAGACGCTTACTCCTTGGAAGAAAAGTTATGACCAACCTGGATAGTATATTCAAAAGCAGAGACATTACTTTGCCGACTAAGGTCCGCCTAGTCAAGGCTATGGTTTTTCNGGAAACAATGTCAGACTTTATTTTTTTTTTGGCTCCAGAATCACTGCAGATGGTGACTGCAGCCATGAAATTAAAAGACGCTTACTCCTTGGAAGAAAAGTTATGACCAACCTAGATAGTATTTTCAAAAGCAGAGACATTACTTTGCTGACTAAGGTCCATCTAGTCAAGGCTATGGTTTTTCCTGTGGTCATGTATGGATGTGAGAGTTGGACTGTGAAGAAGGCTGAGTGCCGAAGAATCGATGCTCTTGAACTGTGGTGTTGGAGAAGACTCTTGAGAGTCCCTTGGACAGCAGGGAGATCCAACCAGTCCATTCTGAAGGAGATCAGCCCTGGGATTTCTTTGGAAGGAATGATGCTAAAGCTGAAACTCCAGTACTTTGGCCACCTCATGAGAAGAGTTGACTCTTTGGAAAAGACTCTGATGCTGGGAGGGATTGGGGGCAGGAGGAGAAGGGGACGACCGAGGATGAGATGGCTAGATGGCATCACGGACTCGATGGATGTGAGTCTGAGTGAACTCCGGGAGATGGTGATAAACAGGAAAGCCTGGCGTGCTGCGATTCATGGGTCACAAAGAGTCGGACACGACTGAGCGACTGAACTGAACTATCCAATCCCACCCTTGGCTAGACTACTCTTTCCCCATAGCTGGGAACAAACACTATAGTTGATAATTTTTAGCCCTAAAATTCATCTTACCTGGATAAATGTGCTATTTCTCTGGGAACCTAAGCATTCTGGCCCATTGTGAGATAACATCCAGGCAAGCTCAGCTGCTGATTTGTCCAACTTCATGTTCCAGTTATATGGATGCTAACATGACTTTTTGGTCTTTGCCTTGGAGACCTGTTTTAAGATGACATGCTCTTTCTAGAATCCCTGCAATACCAGGACTCATCCAGTTCTGTGCTCAGTTCCCATGCAGTGGCTCAGGCCATCCTCCTACAGACAGATATCCTTTTACCACCAAGTGTCACTTGACCTGGATGCATCACCGACCTCTACCAAGGTAAAAGCATTCCGCATTGGCCGTAAGTCCCCCAGTGCCCAAGCTGTACTTCACCTTGCCCTGAATTTCACCTTCATCACCACACCCTTCAGAATTTGAATTTCACCTTGAAGGTGAAATTGCCTCCCACCCACGAAACAGGCTCCTTTCCAGCGAGGCTGCGCTCAGCCACCAGTCTGTCTGGCTGTCTGGTCTTTGCCTTCTGTGTTGCACAAGAAGGAGCGCCATCATGTGTGAAATAGATAACTGCAGCAGTCAACGCAGCCAAACTGCTCTGATGCTTTTCTCTCCTAGGATTCCAATAGAACCCAAGAGCGCACTTTGCTGGGGAGCATCCTTCCAGTGGGTCCAAGGAAGACTGTGCCTCTGTCCTGGCCTCTGACCACCTGGTTCCTACACCCAGCCTTGCAGACACTCTATCATCTGACTATACATACCCTGTACATCAGTATTGCAAGAGATCCTACAGTAGAATGACTTGGAATCTAGAAGATCCAAGTTCAAATTCCTGCTCCACAATTTATTTGCTGTGTATGAATAAGTCATTTAATTCTCTTAAACTCTCTGTGTCTGCTGACAATTCAAGTGACTTACCTACCTTGTCCTGAGGATTAATTACATTATGTATAGCACCCAGCGTAGCATCTGATAAGAGTAAATGTTCACATAAAAAGCTGCTCAACATCCCTAATAATTAGAGAAAGGCAAATCAAAACTACAGTGGGGTATTATCTCACACCAGTCAGAATGGCCACCATCAAAAAATCTACAAACAATAAATGCTGGATAGGATGTGGAGAGAGGGAACCCTCCTACACTATTGTTGGGAATATAAACTGAAACAGCCATTACAGAAAACAGTATGGAGATTCCTTAAACTACTAGGAATAAATGTATCATATGATTCAGCAATCCCACTGCTGGGCATATACCCTGAGAAGGCCACAATTCTAAAAGATACATGTACCCCAATGCTAATTGCAGCACTATACAATAGCCAGGACATGGAAGCAACCTAGATGTCCATATACAAATGAGTGGGTAAAGAAGCTGTGGTACATATATACAATGGGATACGACTCGGCCATAAAAAAGAATGAATTTGAGTCAGTTCTAGTGAGGTAGATGAAACAAGAGCCTGTTATACAGAGTGAAATAAGTCAGAAGTAGAAAAATAAATATTGTATATTAACACATATACATGGAACATGGAAAAATCGTATTGTTGAACCTATATGCAGGTAAGGAATGGAGACACAGATGTAGAGAATGGAGTTGTGGACACAGTGAGGGAAGGAGAGAGTGAGGCAAATGGAGAAAGTAGCATCAATATATTTAAACTATCATGTGTAAAATAGAGAACTGGTGAGAAGTTGCTCATCAGTTATCTATCTATAGCACAAGGAGCCCAGCCTGGCAATTTGTGATGACCTAGGGGTGGGACACAGGGAGGGGAAGGAGGTTCAGTGTGCATAATCATGGCTAATTCACATTGTTGTACGGGAAAAACCAACACAACATTACAAAGCAATTTTCCTCCAATTAAAAGCTTTCTTTAGAAAGAGTTAAGTGTTCAATAATACGTGGTTGTGGCTATAGTAATAGATTTCATGCACTGGAGAAGGAAATGGCAACCCACTCCAGTGTTCTTGCCTGGAGAATCCCAGGGACGGGGGAGCCTGAAGGGCTGCCGTCTATGGGGTCGCGCAGAGTCGGACACGACTGAAGCGACGCGGCAGCAGCAGCAGACCACAGTTAGGTATGTGGTCTTTGAAAATAGTGCTGTTGTTGTTTAGTTGCTAACGCGTGTCTGACCCTTCGTAACCACATGGACTGTAGCCCACCAGGCTCCTCTGTTCATGGAATTCCCCAGGCAAATATACTGAAGTGGGTTGCCATTTCCTTCTCCAGGGGATCTTCTCAACCCAGGGATCAAATCCATATCTCCTGTCTTGGCAGGTGGGTGCTTTACCACTGAGCCACCAGGGAAGCCCGTGGATAGTTACGAGGGCACTAATAGGTATTAGCAGCCTTTATGTTATCTATATCCAAGCCCAAGTTTTATCTCTGCTCTATAAGTGGCCTTGGATAAGATCAATAAGCACATAAAATGAAATGAAAGTGCTTTGGAAGGAAACAAAGCACACTGTATTAGTATTGTCACTGTGTCACACAGTGATGTAGCCACTCAGCTGTAAGACTCCTCCCTCCACTAAGTCTCAGTGGGAAGGAATTTCAGTCCCTACATAGGGACTTGTTCCATTTGGGCTCAGGAACTGCTGAAGAACCTGCTGTGCAGAGGTGGATCAAGAAGTTTTGCAGAGGAGATGAGAGCCCTGAGGATGAGGAGCATGGTGGCCAAGCATCAGAAGTTGACAATGACCAACTGAGAGAATCATCTAAGCTGAGCCTCTTACAACTACCTGAAAAGTTGCCGAAGAACTCAGCATCAACCATGCTATGGTTGTTTGGCTTTTGAAGCAAATTGGAAAGGTGATAAAGCTCGATAAGTGGATGCCTTATAAGGCGAGGTGAGGAGGTGAAGTCGCTCAGTCGTGTCCGACTCTTTGCGACCCCGTGGACTGTAACCTACTAGGCTTCTCTGTCCATGGGATTCTCCAGGCAAGAATACTGGAGTGGATTGCCATTTCCTTCTCCAGGGGATCTTCCCGACCCAGGGATCAAACCCAGATGTGTATAAGAGACAGGTAGTGGAGTCAGCATTCAGCCACCAGTCTGTCCGGTTGTCTAGTCTTTTGTTTTCTGTGTTGCAAAAGAAAGAGAGGCATTGTATTTTCTGGGGCTTCAGAACCATATCCAGAGAAGGGAACAAATCATCAAGAGACAAAATATATCAAGATCTAAGGCTTCCCTGGTGGCTCAGATGATAAAGCATCTGCCTACGATGCAGGAGACCCGGGTTCGAATCCTGGTTGCGGAAGATCCCCTGGAGAAGGAAATGNTAAGAGACAGACTCAGAGGCTGGGCTGAGAAGAAGCTCCAAAGCACTTTTCAAAGCTAAACTTGTACCAGAAAAAGGTCGTGGTCACTGTTTGGTGGTCTGCTATTGGTCTGATTCACTACAGTTTTCTGAACCTCAACAAAACCACTATATCTGAGGAGTAAGCTCAGCCAATCAATGAGATGCACTGAAAACTACACCACCAGCAGCTAGCACTGGTTAACAGGAAGGGCCCGATTCTTCTCCACGACAATGCCCAACAGCACATTGCACAACCAATGCTTCAAAAGTTGAACAAATCAGGCTATGAAGTTTTGCCTCATCTGCCATATTCACCTGACTTCTTGCCAAATGACTACCAGTTCTTCAAGCATCTCGATAACTTTTTGCAGAGAAACCATTTCCACAACCAGCAGGAGACAGAAAATGCTTTCTAAGATTTCGTTGAATCCCAAGGCATGGATTTTTATGCTACAGGAATAAGCAAACTTATTTGTCATTGGCAAAAATGTGTTGATTGTAATTGCTCATATTTTGATTAATAAAGATATGTTTGAGCTTAGTTACAGTGATTTAAAAATCAGAGTCCAAAACTGCAGTTACTTTTGTACCAGCCTCCAGAGCTGTGAGAAAATAAATTTGTCATGTTTAAACCACTCATTCTATAGTATTTTGTTATGGCAACCCTGGTAAACTAATACACACTGTCTATTGTCCAATGCCTGAAAAGCATTGCTTTATAAATTTTCTTGTGCTTTATAGTTTTTTTTTTTAATAATGGAAGGTAGTTCTAATACATGTTACTCAATCATGTCCAGAAACAAAAGTCCCTCTCCATATTCAAAATTTGAAAACTACTTCCAATAATTCCTGAAAAAAAGAGGAAACCATAATGAAAAATATAGAATAAAGATGTTTTGCCATAAAGGCGGCTGGACTGTGGCATTGTCAACTTGGGTCATACTTCCTCCCACAATTGTGTGAGTTTCAGTTTCTAAAATACATGCATTATTCCTAAAATAACCCTTAACTGGTAAAGGTGGGTCCTGTTTTCCAGAATCCTCTTCTTTGTATGTTTTGGGATTTGGCCCGAAGAAGTGAAGTAGCAGTTCTTAATAGTGGAGTGAAAGTCTTCATGATCAGATAAAGTGATGGCTAGACGCTGAGGATCATCGGGTCTTAGTTTGTCCTTGTTTTCCTTGGTAAGTTTATTTTACCAAAAGCTGGCCCTGGGACCAACAGTAACCCCTGGACCTCAAGCGAATGCTTGGCTATGGACACTCAAAGGCAATGGGTTTCCAGAAACCTTTTTAAGACCTCTGTTATGATCTATTAAGTGACTGGATCTGGAGCTTCTCAGATCTTACAAGCTCTGACTTGTCTAACATTACCAGCAATTCAAGATGAATGGGTAATGATGATTTTACTCTGATCCTCCAATGACCCTTCTAGTTCATCTCCAGTGACACTTCCCCAGTTCTTGGCACAATTGTGTAAGGTCTAATTCCTAACATAAGCTCTTTATCCATAGCATGTCCAGAAGTTATCTTTCTTGAGTGAACCTGACTGCTACATATAGGAAACTTGTGCGGGACTAGCCTGCCTGACATGGCCTTGTAGCAGCCACCTCTTGTGCCTGTCAGAAACCACAAACCAGGTGAATTTAACCAAAATGGTAGTACCTCTAATCTGGTAAATCTCCTTGAACTGTGAAGCAGAGGAGCTAACTGGAGGCTGAGCCCTGCAGGTTATTGGAGCCTGCCCATGAGATACTACTTACTCAATGCCAGTGGCACTTTAATATGGAAAGAGCATTTTTTGTGTTCATCAGAAGCAGAACCTAGCGCTTCTGTGAGCACCACTCCCATCAACTGCTAGCAGCCATAATATCCATTAAGACACAGGAGAATCTATAACTACAACCAATCTTTTTTTTTTTTTTTTTCCACCACATGGCATGGTCTGTGCGATCTTAGTTCCCCAACTAGGAATTGAACCCATGATCCCTATAGTGGAAGGGCAGATTCTTGACCACCAGGGAATTCCCTCATCAGACTGCAGCCAATTCTGACAGGTACTGCACTGGGAATGTTTGAGGACTCCCTGTAAGAAGAAAACAATTGAGGAAGAGGTGATCTGCCTGGCACTCCTGTTTTGCAAATCTAGTAATCTGATAAACTCCAATGCTTTGGCCACCTGATGCGAAGAACTCATTGGAAAAGACCCTGATGCTGGGAAAGATTGAAGGCAGGAGGAGAAGGGGACAACAGAGGATGAGATGGTTGGAGGTATCATTGACTTGATGGACATGAGTCTGAGCAAGATCTGGGAGTTGGTGAAGGACAGCCTGGCGTGCTGCAGTCCATGGGGTCACAAAGTCAGACACAACTGAGCAACTGAAATGAAATGAACTGAACTGAATAATCATGACCCTCAGAGCTAGATACAGTGTCAGAAGTCATCTAGGTAGGTCACCTTATACCTGTGGGCCTCACTTCTGCAGCCTTCTAGACCAGGCTCAGAGTGAATGACTGCTTCCAATACTCCATTTGGTAACCTGTTGCTGAGCATGAGTACACCTGAGATTGAGAAGAAATCTGCTTTGCTGGTTTTTCTGCTTTCAATTAACTTATTTTCTGTTCTACCACACATTCAAATTGAGCTAAAACCTAAACTATTAATGTGGCTGACTGCATATAAATAAACCTTTTATTTTCTACAAAGCTCTGGCCACAGACTGGGTTTTAGGAAAGTCCTGGCTGTCATGCAATTAGAATTTAGACTAATTACTAAAACTTGGTTGTGCAAAATATGAATATGCTTTCTAGGTCAATCTGTACTCCCATGAGTAGTGTATGAAAATCCATGTTTTATTATATTCTATCCACTTCTGTATTTTGGCCTGGAGAATTCCATGGACTGTATAGTCCATGGGGTTGCAAAGAGTTGGATACAACTGAGTAGCTTTCACTTTACTTTCACTTTCAGCCACCTCTGACTCTGTTAAGCACTCTGCCAGTTTCAAAAGGTGAAAACGTAGTATCTCATTGATATTTTAATTTTCATTTCTTAGATCCCCACTGTGCTTGATTTTCCCATGTGTCTATTGATTATTTGGATTTTGTTTTTATGAACTGTTCACACCTGAACAGTTTTTCTGAGTGTTTGTATTTTTTCTTATCACTTTGCAAGAGTCCTTTATGTGTTAATGCTTTTATTCACATCTTAAATATGTTGCAATTATATGTCCTGTGTTGTTGTTTGCCTTTAATTTTGCTTCATTATTTATGCAACACTGACTTCTGGGTGGTGGGGTTGGTAATACCTCTGGGGATATTGTGAACCTGCACTCTCGGCATGGGCCATGGTTTCTCCAGAAGCAAACAGACACTCGTGTCATACTTTTTGGCCAGAATAGTTATTTTTTTTTTTCCCAAATGATTTCACAGGCAGTGTACATCAACACAGGGCTCAGAAGGAAGAATTCAAAGGGGCTACAAGTTAGTTTATGGGACATCCCTCTAGAACCTCATGGGAGCTTTGTTGTGTGCTGAAGTTCAGGTGGCAGCCAGCAGGCAGTGAATATGAGTGATGCCCAGTAACATGATCTTTGTAGGCTGGTGAAGTGTGGGGAAAAAAAACTCATGTTTGTGAAGATTCTCTGAGAAATAAACAGTTCCAAGGAAGTCATTTCAAACAAGAAGGAACAAAACAAAAAATTCCCCACTGAAATTGTAACCTCTCTCAGAGCTCCCAACATCTTGCATCTGGGGGGTCACATTATATTCACCCTCCTAACTCTAGTTTCCCTCATCCTTAGAGTCCCTTTCTCTTGGGATTACCCAAGAGAGGCTATAGTTTTCAAAAATGCATGTTATTAGAAACAAGGATATCTAGAGAACAAAAAGACATCGTCATAAAAAATAATTTTCCCCTTCTAAGAGAATTTCAATTGACCCCCAGAAGCTCTAACTGACTGACTTTTTAGATGGGTTATATAGGTTCATTTCCTCCTTCTCAAGTCTCTTTGACACCTTAAGAATCTCCACTTGACAGTTTCTGAGTTTATCCTTCTTCCACTCTCTGCCTACAAGACTCTTTTTATTCCCATTTTCTCTGGCGATCCAGTCACTTCCAAAGACCAGAAGATCACTGCTGTTTAAGGATCGATCATTCAACCCTGAGTCAAAAGTCTTGAAAACTGAAACTAACGTTTGCAGGCTCTGTACTAAGTACCTTTGTTGTATTGATATTGTCTCATTTAATTATTACAACTTCCCTATGAAGAAGAGATACAAACCTTAAAGTAGCTGAAAGAGCTGTAAGAATTCACACGCCTAGTGACTGGTAAAGCCAAGTCTCTCATCCTGGTCTGCCTGGCACTAGAGCCCAGGCTTTTGAATGCTGTGTTGGATCTTCCTGATCATCTTTGTCTCAAACCACACCACCACAGATAATGCTGATTGCCAAGCACCCCGTTTCCCACTGAGCCAGAGTGAAGCATTAGCTTTATGGAGACCATTACTTCAGGACTTATGGAAGAGTCTTTGGTCTGAGTGCAAGTCCTGAATTGTACGTCTCCCCATGTCTTTATCTTTAAAGCATTACTCTGGGGCCCTGCCCCTTCCCATCAGTTTGAGGAAAGCATTTTTCACATCCTTGTTCCTCAGGCTGTAGATGACAGGGTTGAGGAAGGCTGTAGCAATGTTGTAGAAAAGGGCCATTTTCTTGCCACTGTTTGATAAAGAATCAGAGCCAGGGCTCAGGTATGTGATACTGCATGGAATAGCGAACATGGAAACCACGGTGACGTGGGAGGCACAGGTGGAGAAGGCCTTGATCCGCCCCTGGGCTGAGCGGATCTTCATGATGGTGNACTTCTGAAATAGGCTTACATAATCAACTTGCCATTGGCTGCCCAGTTTTTCTTCTCAAGCAACAGGGCTGTACTGGTGGCCTACAATCAGTCTCTGTTGTTGGCAGGTTGAAATCCAGCAGTGTCAGTATTATCTGTATGTCATTTAAAATATTTTTTTTTTTTTGTAGGTAGTCACTAAGTCATGTCTGATTCACCCTGACCCCATGGACTGCAGCACACCAGGCTCCTCTGTCCTTCACCATCTCCCAGAGCTGGCTCAGACTCATGTCCATTGAGTCAGTGATGCCATCCAACCATCTCATCCTCTGTTGCCCCTTTTCCTCCTGCCCTCAGTCTTTCCCAACATCAGGGTCTTTTGCAGTGAGTTGGCTCTTCGCATCAGGTGGCCCAAGTGGTGGAGTTTCAACACCAGTTATTCCAATGAATATTCAAAGCTGATTTCCTTTTGGATTGACTGGTTTGAACTCCTTGCTGCCCCAGGGACTCTCAAGAGTCTTCTCTACCACCACAATCTGAAAGCAGCAATTCTTCAGTGCTCAGCCTCCTTTATGGTCCATTTCTCACATTCATATACCCTGGTGGATACCCTGAAGCCACAGAATACCCTGGTAGCTCAGACAGTAAGGAATCGGGCTGCAATGCAGGACACCTGGGTTCAATCCCTGAGTTTGGAAGATTCCCCTGGAGAAGAAAATGGCAACTCCTCCGTTATTCTTGCCTACAGAATTCCAGGGACAGAAGAGCCTGGCAGCCTGCAGTCTCTGGGGTTGCAAAGAGTCGGACATGGCCGAGCAACTAACACATACTTTCACTTTCATACATGACTACTAGAAAAACCATAGTTTTGACTAGACAGACCTTAGTTGACAAAGTGATGTCTCTGCTTTTTAGTGCACTGTCTAGGTTTGTCATAGATTTCCTTTTAACTTCATGGCTATAGTCATTGTGCACAGTGATTTTGGATCCAAAGAAAATAAAATTTGTCACTGCTTCCACTTTTTCCCCTTCTGTTTGCCATGAAGTGATGGAACCAGATGTCATAATCTCTTATTTTTGAATGTTGTTTTAAGACATCTTTTTTACTCTCCTTTTTCACCCTCATCAAGAGGCTCGTGAGTTCCTCTTTATTTTCTGCCAATAGAGTGGTATCATCTGCATATCTGAGGTTGTTGATATTTCTCCTAGCAATCAAGATTCCAGCTCATGATTCATTCAACCTGGCATTTCACATGATGCACTCTGCATATAAGTTAAATAAGCAGGGCAGCAATATACAGCCTTGTTGCATTCCTTTCCCAGTTCAGAACTGATCAGTTGTCCCATGTCCAGTTCTAACTGTAAAATGATAAAAGATCTAAATAATGAGAGTTTCAGTTCAAGTTTTCTTTCTTGTCTTTCCTTCTCTACATGCCCTCTGAATGCAAAAATACTTGTATACCAGACCTAAGACATATTCATAGCAGATGGAATAACTGAATAAATCAACAAATTAATGATAAATTACAAGAGAGATGGAATGATAGTCTATTCAGTCGCTCAGTTGTGTCCAACACTTTGCAACATCATGACCAACACCAACCTGAATGATAGTATTTGGATCACATATTCAACCAGTATATATTGAACATGTTACATAGGTACATGGAATATAAAAAATTAATACAACACTGCCCTAAGTATATGGGGCTTCCCTGGTGGCTCAGATGGTAAAGAATCTGCCTGCAATAGAGGAGATCTGAATTCAATCCCTGGATTGGAAAGATCCCCTGGAGAAGGGAATGGCTACCCACTCTAGTATTCTTGCCTGGAGAATTCCATGGACAGAGGAACCTGGAGGGCTACAGTCCATGGACTCACAAAGAGTTGGACACAACTGAGTTACTAACACTCAGTTAAGTTCAGTTCAGTTGCTCAGTCATGTCCAACTCTTTCCAACTCAATGGGCTGCAGCACACCAGGCCTCCCTGACCCTTACCAAGTCCTGGAGTTTACTCAAACTCATGTCCATTGAGTCGGTAAGACCATCCAAGCATCTCATCCTCTGTCATCCCCATCTCCTCCCACCTTCAATCTTTCCCAGCATCAGGGTCTTTTCAAATGAGTCAGTTCTTCACATCAGGTGGCCAAAGTATTGGAGTTTCAGCTTCAGCATCAGTCCTTCCAAAGAATATTCAGGACTGATCTCCTTTAGGATGGACTGGTTGGATCTCCTTGCAGTCCAAGGGACTCTCAAGAGTCTTCAACACCACAGTTCAAAAGCATCAGTTTTTCGGCACTCAGCTTTCTTAATAGTCCAACTATCATATCCATACATGACTACAGGAAAAACCATAGCCTTGACTAGACAGACCTTTGTTGGCAAAGTAATGTCTCTGCTTTTTAATGTGCTGTCTAGGTTGGCCATAACGTTACTAACATTAGGTTTATGGAAAAATCTAGCCATTTATACAGGTATGTATGAAAAGACAGAATACAAGTATACTGTGAAAATTAATTTTAAAAAGTTAGGGACTCTCAAGAGTCTTCTCCAACACCACAGTTCAAAAGCATCAATTCTTCAGGGCTCAGCTTTATTAAATAATTATAACTAAGAAACTTATAATCTGCAACTGGTGCACTAAGCGTGGCTGAGAGGAGCTACCCCAAGTCCGAGGTCAGGGGCAGAAACCGGGAGGACCTCATGCCAGAAGGGCGGCGGCCAAGAGGAGTTACCCCACGTCCGAGGTCAGGGGCAGTGGCCGACAGTGCCAGGCTGTGATGGCGCAGGAACGGCCGAGAGGAGCCACCCCGTGTCCAAGGTCAGGGGTAGCGGCCGGGAGGAGCCACCCCACGTCCAAGGAGTGGTGGCTGCGCGGGGAGGGCTTAGAGTAGCTATCCCATGTTGAAGGTCAGGAAGGACGATGGTGAGGAGATACCCTTCATCCTAGGTAAGGAGCATCAGCTGCGCTTTGCTGGAGCAGCCGTGAAGAGATACCCCATGCCCAAGGTAAGAGAAACCCAAGTAAGATTAGCCTTGACTAGACAGACCTTTGTTGGCAAAGTAATGTCTCTGCTTTTTAATGTGCTGTCTAGGTTGGCCATAACGTTACTAACATTAGGTTTATGGAAAAATCTAGCCGTTTATACAGGTATGTATGAAAAGACAGAATACAAGTATACTGTGAAAATTAATTTTAAAAAGTTGTGCTGTTAGTGGAAAGTATTATTAATCTCAGAGGTTGGAGGGCTTAACTTTAATGGAATTCAAGAAAGGTTTTTTCCAGAGTAGATTTTACTTAATTCATATCTATAAGGAATAGGAAAAGGCAGCTTGGGGCTCTTTGTTGTCAGTAAGAAGCAGCATCCAACAAAAAGGAAAAGTGAAAAAGATTAAGAAGAGGCTAAGAGTTAACCTCAGAAAGAAAACCCTGCTTACAATGTGAGTTCAACGAGGGCTGAGGCTTTTCATCTGTTTTGTTTACTGTTGTGCATCCCAGGGCTTGGACCCACGTCTCTTACGCTCCTACATTGCCAGGCAAGTTCTTTACCACTAGCGCCACCTGGAGAGCCTCCCAGGTAAGGTCTCCCCTAACAATAAGCCCTACAAGATATTGTTACCAGCAACCTTATCTAATAAATTAGTGTATGGATGAAATGCTGTAACAAAGACATCTTTAACTACAGAGGCTTAAATGAGGCAAAATTTTATTTATTTTTCTTCTATATAACCATCCCTAAGTTAGCAGTCCTCAGCCAATTCTATGGTGCAGCCCTCCTCAACAGGACCATTCCATGTCTGCGTTCAAGGCAGCCACACCTGCTGTCTCCATTGTCCAGCAAGTGAGTGCAAAGAGCAAGCGCCTCCTAAAGAATCTGACCCAGATATTGTGTGCAATGCCACATCATGCTGGTCACATTTCGCTGACCAGGATTTGGTTCCATGGCTTCTTAGGTAGAAGGAAGACCAGGAAATGTGGTTTTTGATTAAGTGGGATGCTCCCAGCACAGACTGTGTGGGGATGGCACTGTTACTGTAATTGAGAAGGAGAAATTCTAGGGGAAAATATCAAACTCTGAAGTTCACGGTAATTCATACTTGAGATATTTACTTATTTTATTTTATTCAAAGACATCATGTATCTGGTTGTACACCTGCCTCACTAGTGTCTCCTAAGTCCCCTTTACTGGATTTTCCTTTATATGTAAATATTGGAATCTCGGCCCTCCTTTCTTCTTGTCTACATGTACTCTATCTGTGGTGAATAAGGAGAGATAAATTCCAGCATGTTCAAATACTTTTTTATTTATTAATCTCATTCTCATAATCCCTATATCTATATCCTTTATTGTTTAGTTACTCAGTCGTGTCTGGCTCTTTGCAACCCCTGGACTGTAGCCCACGGGATTTTTCAGGCAAGAGTACTGGAGTTGGGTTGTCATTTTCATCTCCAATATTCTCTGTATACAGAATTTATTTTATTTCTCTGCTGCTGGACTTTACTTCTAAATACCCAATTGCCAAGTCAACATTTCCAAGTGGATCTCTAATATATATTTCAAACCTAACTTGGTAAAAGTGTAACTACAGATTCATAACCCTCTAAAAATTTGCTCCTGACTCCCCATGCTTTTTTCACGTCAATCAAATGCATTACTACACACCCAGTTGTTTAGATTAACAAATTAAGAATCACTCGATTCCTCTTTGGCTTTTCAATTCCATATCTCAAACATTAATTAAAAAAAAAAACCTGTCTCTAAATTACGTCCTGAATCTGATTATTCAATTTCTCTATCGCTTCAATACTAATCTAAGCCACCATCACCCCTCACGTTTGTCACTACGTTAATTTGCAATTCCGAATATTTGGTAGTCCATATAATCAGGAATAAATGTCTGAATTAATGGATGCTGACCTCTAAACCTTTATTATCTCCTAACACAGTCTCTTCGGAGAAGGCAATGGCACTCCACTCCAGCACTCTTGCCTGGAAAATCCCATGGACGGAGGAGCCTGGTAGGCTGCAGTCCATNGGTCGACTATAATGAATTCTAAATACTTTAAAGAGTTCAAGGCAAATGATGACACTATAAAACAACCTAGGAGAATATATACTTGGGTGAATATTTATTTTATGATGGGACAGAGAAAGGCCTTGAAGCCTCACCTGACTGTTCAAGGCACTTCAGCCTCATGATATTGATTCTTTTCTCTCTAATAACCAAACAAAGCAACAGAACTCCTCATTTGAGCTGCTCTATATTTCCCCAGTATTGTTGAAGATTTTTTGGGTATTCCTGGTCATTTTGCTCTAAAATCCTTGTTCTCAGTGAATTTTTGATTCCCTTCACTGCCTTTTTTGTGTGGTCATCCTTATACTCTTTCTTCTTCATACCCCCAAACCTCACCAACACAAGGATGCTATTTGTAAGACTTTCCCTGAAGGTATGGGTAAGGTATGACTTACAAGGTAGTGCAGAACAGAAAACTATTTTTAAAATGAACATTTAATGTTGCAAAGTCCCTAAGGTATCTGTGTATCCTCTCTAGTTCCTAGCCAGCTGGCAAGTGACCGGAGACTGTTCTTCCTAGAACCTCCTCCCACCTATCCGGGTCTCCCTATTCTAGGACTCTCCTTACTTTCATTACCTGGGCAACCACAAACCCAATGGCTCTAACTCAGCGCTTCAAACTTCACCGTGTATCTGAGTCACTTGGATGGTTTGTCAGATGCTGTTGTGCCTCACACAGAGTTTTAATTTAGAAGGTTCATTTTGCCTATGGAAAAATGAGAGATGTGGGGAGAGATTTTCAGCAAGGAGGTTTATTGCAGTACTATTTCTAATGGGGAAAACTGCACACAACTTAAATATCCTATAACAGGGGACTGGTTACACAAATTATGGTCTACTGATATAACTGAATACCTTATAACATTTAAAATAGTACTTTGGAGGCTATTTCACATGGGGAAATGCTTCAACAGATTGTTAAGTTGAAAAGCAGAATAGGAAACTATATATGACCCAGTTCAAATACTATAATGATTTATAAAATTGGACTAAAATTTAAAAGAAATATATGAAATAGGTTAACAGTGATCATTTCTGGTGATTAGATTCATAGGTGATATTTATTTCTTAAAGTTCTTTGAACTTTCCAAACTTATTACAAGAAACACAAACAATTTTTATAATAAGGAATAAAGAAAGTTCAAGTGAACTTGTTTTTTTTTTGGGGTGTGGACCATTTTCAAAAAGTTTTTATTGAATTTCTCACAATTTTCTTTCTGTTATTTATGTCCTGGTTTTATGGCTGTGAGGCACGTGGGATCTTAGGTCCCAGACCAAGGGTGGAACCAGCATTCCTTGCATTGGGAGGCAAAGTCTTAACCACTGGGTTGCCAAAGAAGTCCCTGAGTGATACTTCGAGGATGGAATACATAGGAATTTGGCTTTTCAATTCAGACTAGTTACATAAAAGGGTGAATATGAAAGAGGAAGATTAGAGATGGGAAAGGCATGCTGGACCTAGCAAGGNCAGACCAAGGGTGGAACCAGCATTCCTTGCATTGGGAGGCAAAGTCTTAACCACTGGGTTGCCAAAGAAGTCCCTGAGTGATACTTCGAGGATGGAATACATAGGAATTTGGCTTTTCAATTCAGACTAGTTACATAAAAGGGTGAATATGAAAGAGGAAGATTAGAGATGGGAAAGGCATGCTGGACCTAGCAAGGTTTAAAGGAGAATGGAAGGGAGAGCTTCTCTTGTTGTCTGAGCTCATCCCCTCCACTGACCTACACTTGGGAATCAACTTATACTGTTTCATGCAAGTACATTCTCTGGTCAAAGTTAAAGTGTTTAGACTAGGAGACAGGTCCTGAGTGACAGAGATCCTTGAACAAGGTCACTGGTGATGAGAGGCTGCCCAGTTATCATCTCCAGCTTGTACCTGCAGGGTGAGGGTAGAGGAGATGTGAATGACAGGACTCTGCTCCCCAGGACTCCTTTCTCTCTGATGAGTTTGTGTCGTTTTCCTGAACGGAGCCTGGGGAATGGGTTCTGCCTTTACTTTCCTTGGCTGATTTGCTGTGTGTCTTAAGGGCCATTTGCCTGGCCTTTCTGAACGTCAGGTCCTGACCCTGCCACAGCCAGGTTTTATGATAACTTGTTGCCAATGAATTCCCTGGTGGCTCAGATGGTAAAAGCATCTGCCTACAATGCAGGGGACCTGGGTTCGATCCCTGGGTCAGGAAGATACCCTGGAGAAGGAAATGGCTCTTCCAGTACTGTTGCCTGGAAAATCCCATGGACAGAGGAGCCTGGCAGGCTTCAGTCCATAGGGTCACAAAGAGTCGGACATGACTGAATGACTTCACTTTCACTTTCTGTTGCCAGTGAAGAAACAGACATGGACTGTGTGATTGACAAGTCCTGGTAGAAATGAGTGCCCAGTCCTCAAATTAGCTGGAGCTGGGGTTAGGTGTGCCAGCCTCAGGCCATAGTTATATGTAATGGAAATCAGAGAAAACTGGTTTTCTTTTTAACTTTGGATCCTTATATTTATCTCCTATTCACATACCTATAGGATTCCCTGTGGCTCAGGGGTAAAGAATTCACCTGCCAGTACAGGAGACATGGGTTTGATCCCCAGGTCAGGAAGATCCTCTGGAGAAGAAGATGGCAACCCACTCCAGTAATTTTGTCAAGGAAATCCTATGGACAGAATAGCCTGGTGGGCTACAGTCCATGGGGTCGCAAAAGAATCGGACACAACTTGGTGACTAAACAACAATACATACCTACTCTCCTGCAGCACAGACCGAGAGATGAAAGCCCAAAGTAGGTTTGAATTTTCACTTTCCCCATTTACTGCCACGACTGAGCAAATAATTGTTTGTTATCTGTAAAATTAAAAAAAAAAAGCTGTATTACAATAATATATGATTTTGTCAAGTTCTGAAGGTATGCTTTCTCCTTCCTTCACCTTCTCCAGCTCTTTCCATTTCCCTTCCCCCAGCATCAGCACAGACCTGCATGGCTAAAAATGAGCCAGAGAAACAGATGAAACTAAAAAGCAACAAAAGCAGAGAGAATGATGGGAAAAGATAGAGAGGACCCTGAAGGGAGGGAGAGACACAAACACAAGCGGCAAGAAGGCAGAGAGAGGCACAGAGAATCAGAATCTGGGGGCGGGGCACAGACAGGAAGAGAGGAAAATGGATGGTGGGCAGGTAATTGACATCAACAGGAGGAGAAGGCAGGAGCTCAGAAGGAGGAAGAAGACTATGGGAGAATGTTTATTCTCTTTGTGTAAGAAGAAGACGAAAGATTAGAGGAAAAAGACAGAGAGACACGAGACCCAGTGGGCAAGTCAGGGGACAGAACAATGCAAAAGGAAAAAGTCAGGGAGACAGAGGAGAAGACAAGAAGGAATGTCAGAGATTCTTGGAATGGCGTGTGAGCCGGGGCTATGAGAACAGGGTACCAGAGGGCTGAGCAGGTTGTGACCGGAACAGCAAAGAGCCTGCAGAGACCAGACAGTGGGAAAAGGGAGACAGGCAAACCACAGGGCAGGTGGAGAGAGGCAGGGGCAAGACCAGTCTCTTGGGGAGAGAGAAGGAACTGGAAGAGAGGGCAAGAGCAAGAAGATGGGGTGACTGCAGACAAGGGGGAGCTGGACAGAAGGGTGGAGACAGAGGGAGCAGCGAGGTGAGGGAGATTCCCAGACAGTGGAGAATGAGGGCAGAGAACTGGGTTCCAGGGGGAAACCCCCCCCCTGGGATCCTTGTGAGTCAAAGGAACAGGTACAGAGTGAGGAGAAGAGGAGAGAAGCAGGATGTCTGAAGAAGGTGATGCTGCAGACAAACCCAGAGGCACAGTGAGCAGTAAACAGACATCAAGAGGGAAAGAAAGTCACAGAGTGAGCGGAAGACCCAGTCTGACAGAACGCCAAGGCCAGAGACTCAGAGGACCAGAGAGATGGACAAAACCTTTGGAGGCAGAGAAACCCAGACAGAGCTAGCAGAAGCAGAGGCTGAAGGAGACAGAAGAAGAGGGATGGAAAGTAAGAAAGAGAAGGAAAGGCAGAGACACCAAGATAATACCAGACCCAGAGACAGAGGAATTATTGGATGGACACACAGAGAAAGAAGCAGAGACAGCCACGGACACACTCACACAGACAAGGGGAGAGAGACCGAGATGACTGGGACCTGTGGGCCAGGTCCTACCCAGAGCTCCTGGCAAGGCTGGGCATGGGGGCTAGCCAGCAGCATGGCTTGCTCCCCAGAATGGTTTGGGGCTTATAACTGCTACCCTGAGCTTATAACTCTGCTGGGAAGGGGGCTGTGGGCAGAGCTCCCCCAGACTCGGGAGACCACTCCTGAGTGACATGTGGCCCCAGGGCTCTAACCAGGAGCTACGTTCCTGCAGCCCCTTCCTGCTGGGGAGGAAGAACTAAGTTCTTGCTCAGGAACATCCCACAAGAGTTCAGTCCTGCCTGGTGGGAAAGAAACTTCAGGCTCCATTCTTTCTGAGCATGAGAAGGTCCCCTGCCCACACACAGCCCAGGGGGACCAGAGTTACATTTGGTTCTTGGCCCAGTGTTTCCCCACAGGAGGCAGACTGGAGCTTGGGCTGAAAGCTGGGAGACCCAGGGGAGAGGCTGATGAGAGTGGAGCTCATCTGCGGAGGCTGGCTTCTGAGAAAGGCAGTATCCTTAGGCAGCGGCACCAGGCACATTCCAGCCCTCACTGTGTCCTACACTGCCCAGATGAAGTCCCTTCTTTCTCCTCCTTACTAGCCTTCTTCCTGGGTGATGGTTGCTCTCCTGCTCCCCACTCTTCTGATCCTGACCCCAGTGTGGAGTCCACCTCAGCACCGATCAGGTCTTGGAGGCCTCTTCCTCCACTGGAGGGATTCTCAGGGTTTGGTGAATATGACTTCAGCTCTTCTGAGAACCTCAGGGCTGAAGGTCTATGCCTGCCCTCTACCCCAGGGATCTCTTCACAACTGTGGAGGGCTGTTCCTCTCCCACATTCCCCTGGCCCAGCCTGGAATTCATCTCCTGGGCTGCCCACCCCAAGCAACCAGGATTTCCAGGTCTGTGATTCATTTCCTTTCTCAAGTGGCAGGGCCTGGATTCAAAGAGCAGACTGTGGGGTCAATAAGCATTCCCATGGCCGCCACAGCTGGATTTCTATCCAGCAACTCTGCCTTTGTTCCCCCTCCTTCAGAGTCCTCACAAGCTTCCATCTGGGGAACTTAGTCTCAGCTCCTTAGTCCAGCGGCCAAAGCCCTTCCTGCTCTGAATCTTGTCCCCCCTCCCAGCCTCTCCTCTTGCAATTCAATGAAATCGTTGACATATATTCATCTAAGAAAAAGCATAAGGATAGACTCATAAGTTTACTAAGAATTCTATTCATTCAAAGTCATTATTCTTGTCTATCCATCAAAAAGTGAAAAAAAAATTTTTTTTCAACAGTGAAAACAAATGAAAATGGAAAAATGTTAAAACTTATACTGAGTGAATAAATCACATGGCAGAAGAATAAATACTGTGTAATTCAATGTTAAAAATGATAGAAACAAAAAATAAATGAAGAATTGTGTTATGTTTCTTTAAAGTATTCATAAAGACAATTAAAAAAAATTAGACCCTGAATTTTTAACTGTAGTTATCTGCAAGTCTAAAGTAATGGGGGTGGGGCATGTCCTGGCAGGGCCCTGAGGGCAGGTCTTTTCTCAGCTGCTCCTCCTTCCCCAGGAAAAAATAAGTGAGGCCCCCTGGGAGGTGAGGGGTGATGAAGGCCATAAAATGGTCCCCTCCCTCTGCCTGTTGCCATTCCGAGGGCCATTTTATTCATGAGACACTGTAGACAAAATGTCTAGGGTCCTTGAGCTTTCAGAGCCTATAAACATATTTGAGACAAGAAAGATATTATTGGCTCAAAAATAGAGATTCCACGGAATAAAATTAGGGATCAGTCAAATGACTATTAAATACAACATTTAATCAGTTAGTCCCTGGCAACTCGTTAGACTCTTAAATCTTCTTTCAGTTATTTGAAGTGGGACATGGTACATTTTGGGTTTCCCTGGTGGCTCAAGAATCCACCTGCAATGCAGGAACCACAGGAGATGCAGGTTTGGTTCTTGGGGAAGGAAGATCCTGTGGAGGAGGGCATGGCAATTCACTCTCGTATTCTTGCCTGGAGAATCCCATGGATAGAGGAGCTTAGCAGGCTACTGTCCATAGGGTCACAAAGAGTCAGACAGGACAGAAGCGACTTATCATGCACACGCGTGGTGCATTTTAATATGTATCTAGTAAACGATGGTGCCCTTGGAGTTCTGAAACTACCCAGCGGCCTCTGGGTCTCAGCCCCATGAGGGTGTGTTCTGTCATTTCAAGTAACTTGGTGAGAAGCTTTACTCAAGCAGGAGAGAAGGGGACAGGCTGCTTGTATTTTCCTTCACTTTGCAATGACTGTAGCACCAAGGACTTAAGACAGGAAATAGGAAGTTCCTGTCACCTGCAATTTTGAGAGAGTGAGGCAACAGAGAAGCCTTTGGACCCCCTTTATGATGCCTCTGGCCAAGGGTTAGGGAGTTCAGGCCTGCCGGAGGGCAAAAGAAACTTTAGGCTCTATCCTTCCTGAGCCTGAGAAGGTGCCCTGCCCACACACAGCCCAGGTGGACTGGGGTTACATTTGTCACTTGGCCAGGCATTTCCCCACGGGAGCCAGACTGGGGCTTGGACTGAAAGCTGGGAGCCACACAGGTGAAAGCTGATGAGAGTGGAATCCAAGAGCCTGGCTTCTGGGACAGAAGGCTCTGCAGGCAGGGGCACCAGGCTTTCTCCAGCCGACTGCACCCTGCACTCTCCTGCTTACTGGCCACTCAATCTCTTCCTCCTGGGTGAGAGTCACTCCTGCTCCCCATTGTCCTGATCCTGACTCCAGTGTGGAGTCCACTGCAGCACTGACCAGGCCGTGGAGGCCCCTTCCTCCACTGGAGGGGAGCTCAGGGTTTGGTGGTGTCCACGTCAGGGATTTCTGACCTCAGCTCCCTCTGAGGTCCTCGGGGTAGGTCTTTGCTTGGGCCATAGGGAATCCCCTATCCCAGGGGCCTCCTCACACCTGTGGAGGGCTTTTTCTGGCATTCCCCTGGCCCAACCTGGAATGCCCTCTTCCAGGTTGCCCATCTCAACAGACAAGGTTTCCAGGTCTGTGAGCCACCTTCCTTCTCAAGTGGCAGGACCTAAATTCAACAACCAGGCTCTGGGGGCTATAAGCATTCTGACAGCTGCTGTTGCTATCTTTTTTTTTAAATATAAATTTATTTATTTTAATTGGAGGCTAATTACTTTACAACATTGTATTGGTTTTGCCATAAATCAATATGAATCCACCATGGGTGTACAAGTGTTCCCCATACTGAACCCCCCTCCTTCCTCCCGCCCCGTACCATCCCTCTGGGTCATCCCAGTGCACCAGCCCCAAGCATCCTGTACCCTGCATCGAACCTGGACCGGTGATTCATTATACATGTTTCAATGCCATTCTCCCAAATCATCCCACCCTCTCCCTCTCCCACAGAGTCCAAAAGACTGTTCTATACATCTGTGTCTCTTTTGCTGTCTCGCATACAGGGTTATCATTACCATCTTTCTAAATTCCATATATATGCGTTAGTATACTGTATTGGTGTTTTTCTTTCTGGCTTACTTCACTCTGTATAATCGGCTCCAGTTTCATCCACCTCATTAGAACTGATTCAAATGTATTCTTTTTAATGGCTGAGTAATACTCCATTGTGTATATGTACCACAGCTTTCTTATCCATTCATCTGCTGATGGACATCTAGGTTGCTTCCATGTCCTGGCTATTATAAACAGTGCTGCGATGAACATTGGGGTACATGTGTCTCTTTCAATTCTGGTTTCCTCAGTGTGTATGCCCAGCAGTGGGATTGCTGGGTCATAAGGCAGCTCTATTTCCAGTTTTTTAAGGACTCTCCACACTGTTCTCCATAGTGGCTGGACTAGTTTGCATTCCCACCAACAGTGTAAGAGGGTTCCCTTTTCTCCACACCCTCTCCAGCATTTATTGCTTGTAGACCTTTGGGTCGCAGCCATTCTGACTGGTGTGAAATGGGACCTCATTGTGGTTTTGATTTGCATTTCTCTGATAATGAGTGATGCTGAGCATCTTTTCATGTGTTTGTTAGCCATCTGTATGTCTTCTTTGTAGCTGTCTTTCTAATCTGCAGCTCTGACTTTTTTCACCCAGCTCGAGAGTCCTCACTGGTTCCTATGTGTGGAGTTTCATCTCAACTCCTTTGTCCAGCTGCCAAAATCTTTTTTGCCCTGAACTGTGTCCATCTGCCCAGGCTTCTCTCCTACAGATCAATTAAACCTTTGACGTGTGTTTAGATTTAAAAATAAATAAATAAATAAATAAGATTTACAAAGTCATTAAGAATTCTGTTCACTCAAAAGTCATTATTCTATTCATCAGAAAAGTGAAAAGAATACTTTTCAAGCAAGGGAAACAAATCAACATGCAAAAATGTTAAAACCCACATTGAGTGAATAAATCATGTTACCAAAGAATAAATACTGTGAAATTCAGTTTTATAAATCATGGAAACAAATAATAATTTTTTCCGGAATTGTGTTGTTATTTTTAAAAAATATTTATAAAAGTAATTTTAAAGATTTTAGACTCTGAAAGATTAACTGTGGTTATCTCCTAGTCTAAGGTAATGAGTATTTGCTTGCATGTACAATTATGAGAACAAACATATACTGTATTTTGCCTTTTTACACAGTTCTTCAGGGAAGGCAATGGCATCCCACCCCAGTACTCTTGCCTGGAAAATCCAATGGACGGAGGAGCCTGGTGGGCTGCAGTCCATGGGGTCGCTAAGAGTTGGACACGACTGAGCGACTTCACTTTCACTTTTCTCTTTCATGCATTGGAGAAGGAAATGGCAACCTACTCCTGTATTCTTGCCTGGAGAATCCCAGGGATGGGGGAGCCTGGTGGGCTGCCGTCTGTGGGGTCACACAGAGTCGGACACGACTGCAGCGACTTAGCAGCAGCAGCAGCACACAGTTCTTGGGGTTCTCATGGCAAGAATACTAGAGTAGGGTCAACCAGTCAATCCTAAAGGAAATCAACCCTGAATACTCATTAGAAGAACTGATGCTGCAGCTCCAATACATTGGCCACCTGATTCAAACAGCCAACTCATTGGAAAAGACCCTGTTGCTAAGAAAGGCCCTGTTGCTGGGAAAGACTGAAGGCAGAAGGAGAGGAGGGTGACAGAGGATTAGATGGTTGGATGGCATCACCAGTTCAATGGACAGGGAGGCCTGGTGTGCAGCAGTCCATGGGGTCAAAAAGAAACAGACACAACTGAGCGACAAAGCCCAGCACAGAACAACAAACAAGTAACTGAGAGAAAATATTTTCAATGACTGTAATAGACAAAGAATAATATCCCAAGATATATAATAAACTACAAATTAAGAAAAGATAAACAATATCTCATATTCATTGAGATTACTTAGTATTGTTTTTTTATTACAATAAATTCTTTACTTGTGTTATCTCATTTAGTCTTTCTAACACCCCTTTGCAGTCTATGGTATATTATTCCCATTAACAGATGAGGCAACTGAGACTCACAGAAGTTAGATAACTTACCCACTGTCACTGAGTTAGGAAAGGGTTAGCTGAGGTTAGAAGTCTGACCCCAGGGTTGACTTCATTACTCAATACTACCAACAATCTTATGAAAAGATGTTAGATTCACCAGCAATCTGGGAATTATAAATGAAACAGAAAACTATGCCCTCCACTTTCCATCTATGTGATAGATATCAGTTTTAGAATGGTCGATATAAATGACATTATCAAGTGTTCGGTTCAGTTCAGTCACTCAGTCATGTCTGACTCTGTCTGACCCCATGGACTGCAGCATGCCAGGCTTCCCTATCCCTCACCTACTCCTGGAGCTTGCTCAAACTCATGTCCATCGAGTCAGTGATGCCATCCAACCATCTCATCCTCTGTAGTCCCCTTCTCCTTCTGCCTTCAATCTTTCCCAGCATCAGGGTCTTTTCCAATGAGTCAGTTCTTCACAACAGGTGGCCAAAGTATTGGAGCTTCAGCTTCAGCATCAGTCCTTCTAGTGAATATTCAGGGTTGATTTCATTTAGGATTGACTGTTTGGATCTCCTTGCTGTCCAAGGGACTCTCAAGAGTCTTCTCCAACACCACAGTTCAAAAGCATCAATTCTTTGGCACTCGGCTTTCTTTATAGTCTAACTCTTACATCTATACATGACCACTGGAAAAACCATAGCTTTGACTAAACAGATCTTTGTTGGTAATGTAATGTCTCTGCTTTTTAATATGCTGTCTAGCTTTGTCATAGCTTTTCTTCCAAGGAGCAAGTGTCTTTTCATGTCTGCAGTCACCATCTACAGTGATTTTGTAGCCCAAGAAAATAAAGTCTGTCACTGTTTCCACTGTTTCCCCATCTATTTGCCATGAAGTGATGGGACCAGATGCCATGATGTTAGTTTTTTGAATGTTGAGTTTTAACCGAGCTTTTTCACTCCCCTCTTTGATTTTCATCAAGAGGCTCTTCAGTTCCTCTTCCCTTTCTGCCATAAGGGTGGTGTCATCTGCATATCTGAGGTTATTGATATTTCTCCTGGCAGTTTGATTCCAGCTTGTGCTTCATCCAGCCCAGCATTTCACATGATGTACTCTGCATAGAAGTTAAATAAGCAGGGTGACAATATACAGCCTTGACGTACTCTTTTCCCAGTTTGGAACCAGTCTGTTGTTCCTTATCCGGTTCTAACTGCTTCTTATTGACCTGCACACAGATTTCTCAGGAGGCACGTAAGGTAGTGTGGTATTCCTATTTCTTGAAGAATTTTTCAGTTTGTTGTGATCCACACAAAGGCTTTGGCATAGTCAATAAAACAGAAGTAAATGTTTTTCTGGAACTCTCTTGCATTTTCTGTGATCCAGCAGATGTTGGCAATTTGATCTCTGGTTCCTCTGCCTTTTCTAAATCCAGCTTGATCTCTGGTTCCTCTGCCTTTTCTAAATCCAGTGTGAAGTTCTCAATTCACGTTACTGTTGAAGCCTCACTTGCAGAATTTTGAGCATTACTTTGCCAGCATGTGAGATGAGTGTAATTGTGTGGTAGTTTGAACATTCTTTGGCATTGCCCTTTTTTGGTATTAAAATGAAAACTGACGTTTTCCAGTCCTGTGGCCACTGTTGAGCTTTCCAAATTTGCTGTCATATTGAGTGTACCACTTTCACAGCATCATCTTCTAGGATTTGAAATAGCTCAACTGGATTTCCATCACCTCCACTAGCTTATGTGTAGTGATACTTCCTAAGGCCCACTTGACTTTGGACTCCAGGTTGTCTGGCTCTAGGTTAGAGATCACACCATTGTGGTTATCTGGGTCATTAAGATCTTTTTGTATAGTTTTTCTGTGTATTGTTGCCACCTTTTCTTAATATCTTCTGCTTCTGTTAGGTCAGAACAAGTGTTGATGAGAAGGAAAGGTGTAGATTGGCATAAACACCTAGAAGAATAGTTTAGGAGCATCTAGTAAGTTTGAAAATTCTTGGATTGTAAACTCTGCCAAGTTCACTGCTATGCATAAATCCTAGAAAAAAATACTTACCTTTGAAGTGAGTGAAGTTGCTCAGTCGTGTCTGACTCTTAGCGACCCCATGGACTGCAGCCTACCAGGCTATTGCATCCATGGGATTCTCCAGGCAAGAGTACTGGAGTGGGTTGCCATTTCCTTCTCCTACGAAGAAATGTTTAAATACATTTGTCACATAATTGTTTAAATAATGAAGTGGTTCAAATGGTAAAGAATTTTCCTGCAATGCAGGAGACCTGGGTTCAATCTCTGCATCAGGAAGATACCCTGGAGAAAGAAATGGCTACCCACTGTAGTATTCTTGTGCAGGGAACTCAATGGACACAGAAGCCTGGTGTGCGGTAGTCCATGGTGTTGCAGAGTCGGATACGACTGAGTGACTAACACTTTCACACTTTCACACTTTCACATGGAGAAACATCTAAATATACTTGTCACAGATTAAGTAGTGAAAAATTTTAAATGCATAATTGTTCCATAATAATTAGATAAAATGAAATGTGATACATCAAAATGCTTTTTGCAAAATGAGTTAGACCTGTTAAGTATCCAATGTGAGATATCAGAAACATGATGTTGAGTTAAATTTTTCAGAACAGAACTGATATCTTGATACCATTATAAAATTTCAAGTTCATACAAAAACAATTGTATGTATTGATTATGGATAAACTTATATGTACGCTAAAGTTTAAAACACACTAAGTAGACTTCAATTTAATGATAGCAGTTGGTTCAGAGGAGCTGAGTTCGAGAGTATGTCAACTTTATTTGTAACTATTTAGAACTGGACATGGAACAACAGACTGGTTCCAACTAGGAAAAGGAGTACGTCAAGGCTGTATATTGTCACCCTGCTTATTTAACTTATATGCAGAGTACATCATGAGAAATGCTGGGCTGGATGAAGCACAAACTGGAATCAAACTGCTGGGAGAAATATCAGTAACCTCACATATGCAGATGGCAACATCCTTGTGGCAGAAAGGGAAGAGGAACTAAAAAGCCTCTTGATGAAAGTGAAAGAGGAGAGTGAAAAAGTTGGCTTAAAGCTCAGCATTCAGAAAACTAAGATCATGGCATCCAGTCCCATCACTTCAAGGGAATAGATGGGGAAACTGCAGACTTTTTTTTTTTTTGGCTCCAAAATCACTGTAGGTGGTGATTGCAGCCATGAAATTAAAAGATGCTTACTCCTTGGAAGGAAAGTTATGACCAACCTAGATAGCATATTCAAAAGCAGAGACATTACTTTGCCAACAAAAGTCCATCTAATCAAGGCTATGGTTTTTCCAGTGGTCATGTATGGATGTGAGAGTTGGACTATAAAGAAAGCTGAGAGCCAAAGAATTGATGCTTTTGAACTGTGGTGTTGGAGAAGACTCTTGAGAGTCCCTTGGACTGCAAGGAGATCTAACCAGTCCATCCTAAAGGAGACCAGTCCTGGGTGTTCATTGGAAGGACTGATGCTGAAGCTGTAACTCCAATACTTTGGCCACCTGATGCAAAGGGCTGACTCATTTGAAAAGACCCTGATACTGGAAGGGACTGCAGGCAGGAGGAGAAGGGGACTACTGAGGATGAGATGGCTGAATGGCATCACTGACTCGATGCACATAAGTTTGGGTGAACTCCCGGAGCTGATGATGGACAGGGAGGCCTGGCATGCTGTGATTCATGGGGTCGCAAAGAGTCGGACA
>SJYX01010651.1:71655-87871 GCA_006410675.1 Oreotragus oreotragus
TGTCCGACTCTTTGTGACCCCATGAACTGCAGCCCACCAGGCTCCTCCGTCCATGGGATTTTCCAGGCAAGAGTACTGGAGTGGGGTGCCATCGCCTTCTCCAGACTCTCTGTTTACATACATATAAATAAACAGAGAGATTCATACAGATGCATAGTCATATACAATTGTATTTTTCTTTATGAAATGTACCTTTTTTTCTGAAAAAAAAAAAGTGAGATTTAAAATGTAAAACCAGGGACTTTCCTGGGGATCCAATGTTTAAGACTTTGCCTTCTGATGCAGGGGCTATGGATCCAATACCTGGTTTGGGAGATAAGATCTACATAACTTGTGGTCAAAAAATCAAAACATATAACAGAAGCAATATTGAAACAAATTCAATAAAGACTTTAAAAAATGTCCACATTAAAAAATCTTTAAAAAATAAAATGTAAAAACCAGGTAAGAGACAGTTTCACAAGCTGAGTTCAGACCAGGTTATTAGTCATATTTTCCCAGAGATATGTCTAAAATAATTCTAACTTGCATTTTATAGCACTAAGTACAAAAAACAAGGCTAATATTACTGCGAGTGCTTATTAGACAGTAATGAAAGACTGTTCCTGCATAATCTGTCTACTCATTGTGTCATCTTCATCCCCCAACACTTTATACTGTAGAAAGCATGTGTGCATGTTAAACATTTGACTGTGATTGTATTGAACTGATATAAACTTGCATAGGAGANTTAGACAGTAATGAAAGACTGTTCCTGCATAATCTGTCTACTCATTGTGTCATCTTCATCCCCCAATACTTTATACTGTAGAAAGCATGTGTGCATGTTAAACATTTGACTGTGATTGTATTGAACTGATATAAACTTGCATAGGAGAAAACCCAGTGAAGACAATAAAGTAATAGCCTTGAACCATAAGGACGTAGTCCTTGTAAAAGAAAAACTTTGCTCTCAATATTCAACTAATTGGTTGGGTGGTAGCAGCTGAAAATGGGAGAACTTCAGTGTATGAGTGGCCTCGCCTTTCTGCGTATCTCATAGACATAGAAAGGTTCAAGCTGGACAGAACTAATGTTTGAGACCCATCAAGTCTGCCCATGATTCTGGATAGCTCTGAAACATCCTGGGTTATTGAGCTGTCCCTTTGTGGCCAAGCACTTTCAGAAAAGCCCTCTTTCCATTATTCTTCTGGAGACTGTAGATAATGGGGTTGAGGAAGGCAGAGACAACACTGTAGAAAAGGGCCAGCTTCTTGACCCTCTCTGGGTCATACTGGGACCCAGGCCTCAGGTACATGATCATGGCTGGCCCACAGAATATGGTGACCACAGTGATATGGGAAGTAGACGTGGAGAAATACTGGAGTCTCCCCTGGGATGAATAGATTCTTAAGACGGAGGCAAAGATGTGAACATACGAGGCCAGGATGAAGGTGAGTGGGACCAAAAGTGCCTCCAACATACTCTGCTTGAGGTGGGCCGTGGGGATGACAAGTAAGGACCACCCAAGTCTCTCACCTGCAGCCACTCCCTCAGTTTTTCTAACGCCCCTCCCCCCAAGTTGTTCTCCAGATTTTCCAGGGTCCTGAGTTGTTTCTGCAGCCTCTTCATGAGCTGCAAGGTGGCAGAGGTTGAGTGAGGAATAGAGAATCCTGATTCTCAGTCTGGACATCCTTCCCCCTTGTATTCCTTCACACTCAGGATAACCCCTGAGAGAGTCTTCCCTTGTTTCTGAGTTACAACAGTGATCGTATTCATCCAGGAGTGTTCATAGACATAGGAAGGCAGAAAGAAGATGATAATTACCCTCTAGTTCCTTCCACATGACAAAGAAAATTTTAATATGTGCAAATTTCTCTCTAATTGTTTCCTATCCTTAAATGATAATAGATTTTTTTTCTCACCTCAATGATATCATGCTTTACATACACTTTTATCATGGCAGACACTTGTTGAATGACTATCCATTTCCTCCTTCTTTGCTGGGAGAACCATCCTCTTGCTGACAACCCTTGTTAAGTGCAGTGAACACATCATGGACAGTCTTTACCTCAAGCCTTGTTATGTGAAGAAATGAATTCTTGTATATCTAAACCACTGTTAGCTGAGTTTCCTAGTGTTTGAGGGAAATCCTAATGAATTAAGTGTTCTGCCTTTGAAAAAATGAACATTATGTGACAAGCATTCTACCCTGACCTCAGGCATTCAGCCACCAGAACTGTGAGAAATAAGGGCTTGTTATTTAAACCACTCAGTCTGTGGGATTCTATTATAGCAGCCTGAGCTGGCCAAGACAGAGGTCAAGGTGGCTAGAGTTCAGAGCAGAGCAGTGGAGAGGCAAGCTGCACAGAGGGTGAACCCAGGAGTCTGCTGAAGGCCCCTCTCCTGTCTGTAGATGAGGGCTGATCAGTGCATGCGTACGAGGAAACACTAGAGGATGAAGGGATGCTTAAAGATTAATAAGGGAATATCATGAACAACTTTATCCCCAAATTAGATAATTTCCATAAAATGAATAAATTCATTGAAAGGTGGTAACTGCCAAAGCTCATCTGTAAAGAAATAGGTAACTTGAATAGTCATAGATACAGTTTTTTGAATTGAATGTGGAGTTAAAACCTTTTCACAGAGAAAACTCTAGACCTAGATGGATTTACCTGTGAATTCTACCCGTCCTTTAAAGAAGAAATACTGTTACTGAACCAAACTTGGGACTGCATGCCTGTGTAGTAAAGAGAATCTACTGACCCTGGCTTGTGGTGAAGGAAAATACAGTGTTAATTGCAGGGGCCAAGCAAGGGGTCCAGGCAGCTAGTGCTTAAAAGATCTGGACTCCCCGATAGTTTTCAGGGAATGGTTTTTAAAGACAGTGTGAGTGGGAAGGTTTGTAGAGTGCATGATTACCTCGTGGACATTCTTCAGATTAGCTGATGGTGGGGTAATGGGAGTCAACATCATCAACCTTCTGGTTCCAAACCAGCTGAGATCTTCTTGCTTGTGGGCAGCACACAGTTAACTTCTTCCCCCTGGCGGGGGTTTCAGTATCTGCAAAACAGCTCAAAGGACATGGCTCAGAATATGAGCTATAGTCTAGTCCTTCAGAAGGAGCTAAAAGTCCCTAACCTTGTGTAGGCTAAACTATTACTAGTTTGTCTTGCTCGACTTTTCTCCTTTGCTTCTGCATTTTCTCACTTCTCTGGTTAAATTCATTCTCTGAAACTCAAGGAAGGCCTAGGAAGCTAAACTTTTGCTACAAACAAGAGGCAGATGGAGGATGTGGAGGGGTGGGAGGGTCTGTCCTGGCAGGTCCAGTAGCCTCCTGCTTAGGCATAATACTTCCAAGTCTATACTAACTCTTGTAAAAAATTTAAGGATGAAGGGATTATTTACAAAGCGTCCTATGAGGCCAGCATCTCTCTGATATGGGAACAAAGATAGTACAAGAAAAGTAAATGATAGGCCCATATTGTTCATGAAAGTGGATGCAAAAATTCTTTTTTTTCTAAATGTATTTTTTAATTGGGGGGAAATGGCTTTACAACGTTGTGTTGGTTTTTGCTGTGTAACAGCGTAAGTCAGCTACATGTATACACATATCCCCTCTCTGTTGCGCCTCCCTCCCCTTCTTTTCGAGCTTCCTTGGTGGCTCAGATGGTAAAGAATCTGCTTGCAATGTGGGAGACCTGGGTTCAGTCCTTGGGTTGGGAAGATTCCCTGGAGGAGGGCATGGCAACCCCTTCCAGTATTCTTCCCTGGAGGATCCCCAGAGACAGAGGAACGTGGCTTCATCCCCTTGCTTTATCCCATCCGTCTAGATCATCACAGAGTGCCATGCCGGGCTCCCGGTTTCACACAGTGACTTCTCACCAGCTAGACAGTGGTAGTGTGAATACACATGGTAGTGTGAATACACATGGTAGTGTGAATAAGGCAGTGCTACTTTCTCCATTCACCCGACTCTCTCCTTCCTCCGCTATGTGCACAAGTCTGTTCTCTATATCCTCCATTCCTTCCCTGCAGATAGACTCATCAATACCATTTTTTCCAACAAAATTTTAGTGACTTGAACTGCACATATGCTTTAGAAAGGTCAATGCACCATGGCCAACTATTAGGTGAAGAGAAACTAAACTGAGAGGCACAGAAGGGTACTGGGGTGAAAACAGGCTTCAGAGGGGTGCAGGACATTGTTCCAGCCCCATCTGGACCACTTCCCAGCTGTGTGTCCTTGGAGGAATGGTGATGATGTGGATCATTTCTTAAGCACATGTTAGGTTCATGGTGTCAGATGCTTAAACACTTCCTCTCTCTTAATCCTCAGATTGATCATGTGAAGTTCATATTATCCAAGTCATAAATATCCAAATATTTATATATTTATCCAGCTGAGGCGTGTGTGTGTGTGTGTGTGTGTTTGTGAGTGTGAGTGTGTGTTTGTTAGTCACTCAGTTGTGCCCAACTCTCTGCGACCCCATGGACAGTAGCCCGCCAGGCTCCTCTGTCCATGGAATTCTCTAGGCAAGAATACTGAGATCTTCCTGACCCAGGGTTCTAACCCTGGTCTCCTGCATTGAAGGCAGATTCTTTACTGTCTGAACCACCAGGCAAACTGAGACTTGAAAGGTTGGTAATTTGCCTGAGTTTCTAGTAGAGACCAAACAGGGATTCGAACCCAGATCAGGATTCAGTGAGACAACACTAAAGAGTTGGCATAGCACTACCTGGCACATTAGACAAACTTCCTCACCTGCTTATCTATTTAAGAAGGTGCAGTCCTTTCTTTGAACATTGACTATCTGCTTGAGATCCCAAGGATGCCAGATAAAGAGGCCCACCATCTTTAAGGGAGGAAGGAAATTACCACCGCACAGGTACTGTCCCCTCCCACTAGCTTGAGAAACGTGTGGCCTGGGCAGGAGTCCTCCACTGTGAATTCAAGCCCTTGCTATGGGGTGTCTGGGTGTCCCACCAGAGAATTACACTAACCCTTATACTGCTCACACTTTGCTGTCAGTATAAGACATTCCACTGACTGACCCGCTTCTGTGCTCATACCATAGCCTGTGCTGAGCATCTTACAGGCACCTTCTCAACTCTCACAGCACTGGTTTCTGTCAAGACTTAGGAAGGGAAAGTGACAAGGTCATATGGCTAGGAAGCAGTGGAGCGAGCATTCAATCACCAATCTGTCTGGTCTTTTGTTTTCTGCGTTGCACAAGAAAGACTGCTCTTTGCCTTCTGGGGTTTCGGAACCTAAGTCCAGAAAAGGGAACGATGTAGGGAACAAATTGTCAAGAGGGAAAATATATCAAGATTGATGACTGTATCTTGGATATTGTAAGTAATGTCCCTGTGAACAATGGGGTGAATGTATCTTTTTGAATTAGTGTTTATATCTTTTTCAGGTATAGCCTGAAGCCAGAAAATGTGATGTCTCCAGTTTTGTTCTTTTTTCTCAATATTCCTTTGGCAATTCAGGGTCTTTTGTGATTCCATATAAATTTTTATATTATTAAAATTAAATTTAAATTCTGTTAAAAATTGATAACTATATTACATAACATCTGCTGCATGTTCCCTCAGAGAAGGCGGTGGCACCTCACTCCAGTACTCTTGCCTGGCAAATCCCATGGACGGAGGAGCCTGGGTTCACGAAGAGTCGGACATCACTGAACAACTTCACTTTCACTTTTCACTTCCATGCATTGGAGAAGGAAATGGCTACCCACTCCAGTGTTCTTGCCTAGAGAATCCCAGGGACGGGGGAGCCTGGTGGGCTGCTGTCTATGGGGTCATGCAGAGTCGGACACGACTGAAGCGACTTAGCAGCAGCAGCAGCAGCATGTTCCCTGGATAGGGCTGCTCCATATCAGGTATCTACCAGGTTCATGGCCTCCTAATCCAGGAAATCATACAATGTGCAAACTCAGACAAATTTTGAGAGTGAAAGGGAGGGTTTAAACTACTTATAGGAATTAATTGATCTATAACAGTCATAAACTATAACTGTCCCATGAAAACTAGTGTATGAGATCAACCTACCCAATTCCATCGTTGGCTAGCCTACTGTCTTCCCACAGTTGGGACCAAGCACTGTTGCTGATGAGTTTGAGCAAGTTGGTGGTGGACAGGGAAGACTGGCATGCTACAGTCCATGGGGTCACAAAGAGTCGGACACAACTGAATGACTGAAATAAACTGAACTGAACTGATCTATGCCTGGTACTTGTTAGCCCTAAAATTCATGTTACCTGGGTGAATGTGCTATTTCTCTGGGGACCTAAGCATTCTGGCCCTTTACTCTGAGATAACATCCAGGCAGCTCAGCTGCTGGCTTTTCCAACTTCATGTTCCAGTTACATGGATACTCACAGGGCATTTTTTGGTCTTTGCCTTGGGAACCAGTCCTCTGACACGACATACTCCTTCCAGGACCCCTCCCACAGCAGGGCTCATCCAGTTCTGTGCTCAGTTCCCAGGCAGTGGCTCAGGCCTTCCTCCTACAGACAGATATCTTTTTACCACTAAGTGTCACTCGGCCTGGATTCATCACTGATCTCTGCTAAGGTAAAAGCATTGCCTGTCGCCTACGTCTTCCAGTGCCCTTTCACCTTCATCACCACACCCTTCAGAATTTTGTTTTGTTTTGTTTTGTTTTTAACATTTATTTATTTATTTATTTATTTAGAGCTTCCATTTTACTTTATTTTACTTTACAGTACTCTATTGGTTTTGGCATACATTGACATGAATCTGCCACGGGTGTACACGAACTCCCAAACATGAACCCCCCTCCCGCCTCCCACCCCACATCATCCCTCTGGATCATCCCCATACACCAGCCCCAAGCATCCTGCATTCTGCATTGAACATAGACTGGCGATTCATTTCTTACATGATAGTATACATATTTCAATGCTAGTCTCCCAAATCACCTTCCCTTTTCTCCACACCCTTTCCAGCATTTATTGCTTGCAGACTTTTGGATCGCAGCCATTCTGACTGGACCACACCCTTCAGAATTTGAATTCTACTTTGCAGGACTGGACTGTCTCTAACTGGATCATTGCCTCCCACCCACTGAGGCACCTATCCAGTGAGCCTGCTGTCCTGCAGCAGTTAATGAAGCCAAGCCACTCTGCTGTCTTTTTCTCCCAGAACTTTGTTGAGGAAGGTGTCCTTCCAGTGGATCTGAGGAAGTCTGTGCACCTGTCTTGGCCTCTGACCACCTGACTCCTACACTCAGCCTTGCAGACACTCCGCAGTCTGACTACATAGCCTATAAATCAGTACTACACTTTGGCCATAGACAGTCTACAGTGGAATGACATGGAATCTAGCAGATCCAGGTTCAAATTCCAACACAATTTGCTATGTGATGTGAATAAGCTCTTTAATTCTCTTAAACTCTCTGTGCCTCCTGACCTATCAAATAGCTTACCTACCTTCTTGTGAGGATTTATTATATGTAGTGCCCAGTGTAACATCTTATAAGAGTAAGTGTTCAATAGTACATGGTGTCACTATAGTCAGGTTTGATAACATTTATACTGCAGTGAGGAGTGTGGCCTTGGATAAGAGTAGGTTTCAATAAATGAAAGTTATGAGGTCACTAATAAATATTAGTGGCATTTATATTGTCTATATCCAAGCCTCAGTTTTATCTCTGTTCCATAAGTGGCCTTGGATAAGATGAATATGGATTTAAAAGGCAAACAAAATTGCTTCAGAAGGAAACAAAGCACACTGTTTTAGTATTGTCACTGTGTCACACAGGGATGTAGCCATTCAGCCATAAGACTCCTCCCTCCTCGAAGTCTCAGTGGGAAGGAATTTCAGTCCCTACATAGAGATTTTGGAAGGATGCCCGCTCACTAACTCCAGAAGTTGAGCCCAAAATGCCTTGGGGGCATTAAGCTTCCTGCCTGTGCCTTTCATCCAGCCCAGTGGCTCTGTGCTACATTTACCAGCATGGGCAGGAGATCTTCAGGGCTTTTCAGGGACAGGAAATCTACTCTCCAACCCCATGCTGATAGGAAGGAAGCCCCTGGGTTTGCCTGCTAGAATCCCCTCCCTCCAGGGATGCTATACATTTGACACACTTAATTATGGCACTGATCTCCCCAGTAAGGCCACCGCGCAAAGGAGAAGGGGAGTCCACTTTCCACTGCACCACCGAGACCAAGAGACACCAGGCGAAGGCTGCTGCAGGTGTGAAGGGGGTGAAGAATGGTGCGCTGTTCACTCGTAAGTAGGGCTGAGGGATGAGCTAGGTGAGTTACCTTCTTAGGGCACCCCCAAGAATGGACAAGGAATCACCCTGGTCTCCTCTGTCCCACTCCCTGGGGGAGGGGGAGGGGAGGGGGAGGGCTGTCTCTTATACACATCTGATGTGTATAAGAGACAGGTCCAGAAAAGGGAACGATGTAGGGAACAAATTGTCAAGAGGGAAAATATATCAAGATTGATGACTGTATCTTGGATATTGTAAGTAATGTCCCTGTGAACAATGGGGTGAATGTATCTTTTTGAATTAGTGTTTATATCTTTTTCAGGTATAGCCTGAAGCCAGAAAATGTGATGTCTCCAGTTTTGTTCTTTTTTCTCAATATTCCTTTGGCAATTCAGGGTCTTTTGTGATTCCATATAAATTTTTATATTATTAAAATTAAATTTAAATTCTGTTAAAAATTGATAACTATATTACATAACATCTGCTGCATGTTCCCTCAGAGAAGGCGGTGGCACCTCACTCCAGTACTCTTGCCTGGCAAATCCCATGGACGGAGGAGCCTGGGTTCACGAAGAGTCGGACATCACTGAACAACTTCACTTTCACTTTTCACTTCCATGCATTGGAGAAGGAAATGGCTACCCACTCCAGTGTTNAATTTAAGAGATGTGTATAAGAGACAGTATATATATATATATATATTTGACAGTACCAGGTCTTAGTTGCAGCATGTGAGATCTAGTTCCCCAACCAGGGACCAAACTTGGGCCCCCTCCATTAAGTGTGAGGAGTATTAGCCATGGGACCACGAGAGAAGTCCCTCTTCTTTTTTCTCTTGTCTAGAAGAGCAGCGGCTGAGAAGGATAAATGAAGGGTTGGCAAGAGGAGAGGAGGGCAGATATTAAAAATGGAGCTGTCATAGTTTAAAGGCCTTCATGGGTGTCTTTGAGGGAGGCAGCAGAAAGAGCAGTGCTGAGAGCCTGGCGAGCTGTGCACCTAGATAATCTAGCATGAGGCCTGGGACTGCCACTCATTAGCTTGGAGGAAGGCAGAGCAGAGTCTGCTCTTAAAGCAGAGAAAACTAGTCCTGGAACAGGGCTCCAGAAGAAATCTGTTAAAAATCGTGGAGAGATAGATCTAATGGACACAGCTTCTGCCCGTAGCCTGCCTAGGAAGACAATACACAAACCCCACAAGGCTGACTGGTCAGGTGAGGAGGAGGGAACCCCAAACTGGGCTTTGAGGGCTGGTGGAATGTGAGGAGGAAGAAGGGATCATGGGAGACATTCCAACAGATAAACTGTTCAGGAGAGAATGGCGAGATTTGCATGGCATTTGTGGCAGGTGCTGAGAAAGCCAGGTAGCTTGGAGGATCTGTGGGTCAGGGAGGAGGGGCCCCCAAGATGCTCAGATGAGGATGATTTGGTGGTCATGCTCTTAGCATCATGGCTCAGAACTCTCACTGAGTCACAGAAAATCCTATAGACTTGAAAACTGGTCAGAACCAGAAAAGAAATGTCTTAGTATAGTCTAAGGAGGCGTGAGAATGGGCATGAGAGATGAAGCAGCATCTGCTGGTAGGTGGACCAGGAAGGCAGGCTAGTGAGGGGCTCCTGAGAAAGCCCAGATCTGGATGTGGACTAGTGAGACGGAGGATGTGAGCCTCTCCCCATTCTCATCCCTCATCCTTCTGGCTTTAGAGTTTGCTGTTTGCACAGCTGACAAATCCTTGTCTCTTGAATGTGACCCTTCTCAAAGTCCAAGATGCTGAGCTTCCCTAGTTCTCCTCTCTTCATAAACATTCCTGACCTGAATCATTTTCCTTCTTCTTACACTTATTTTCGTCCAGTTACTGGTGTTCCCTAAAGCTCAGCACAAAAATATCACACTGTCTTCTTTTGCTCATAGCCTCAGACAATGTCTTCATCCCTCACCCTTCACCAGAATTCTGCAGCAATCAGGCCTCATAGTCTTGTTTTCAAGGCTGTCCTCTGGAACTTAGATGCTTGAAAATGTCATGATGGCTACTCAATTCTTCCTGCATTCCTACTTCCACTAAGTTTCCCTTATATAAATTGTTACCATTTATTGAGCACTTTCAATAGACCAGATGTATTTCACACAAACTTCATTCTGGAGGAGGTATTACAGATAAAGCACAAGGGACCCTGAGAGGCTAAGTGACTCAGGATGGGTAAAGAGGATACGAGATGAAGGTGTGTTGACACCTGAGTCTATGCCCTGGTCTCATGTCTCCAACTCCTGGAAGGAATCTCCTGCTAACACAACCCAGTTCAGCTGACTGCTGGTTCCCCTTGGTTCTCATGACACTGATGCAGTCACAGGTCTCCAGCCAGGCGTTCCTTGGACCAAATAATAGCAGACCCAGAAGAGCCCCTTGGAGTCATCAGAGTTACCCAAAATCACACAGCGAACTAGGTGCAGAGTTAGGGCCAACCCCCACTCTTCTGATTTCCAGAGTCCTCCCATTTATACCAACCCTTTTACTTGTCTAGTGTTGGTATTCTGCAAAATTTATTAACATAGGGTATCTCCTATGCCTCTTTCTATTACCCTGTGCCGTGGATGTTTCATTTCTAACAGATGGGGACACTGAGGCCAATGAGGGTGAAGGGACTTGCCCAAATTCACACAGATGGGTAATTGACAGCCTTCGGACATTTAGGAAGAGCTGAATTTAAAATGTTGTCATAGAGTGGTAATTATAAGGATTTGACAGAAAATCCCACAGATATCCAATCACAGACCTCAGGGCAAGTTAGAAATCAAAATCACTCTTTCCGTTCCTCAGAGCTGTGAGGTCTCTGCTCTCTCCTTCCCAGCATTTCGGCTCTCATCTCTGTAAGACCTCCACTGTTCTCTACAACTCCAGCTTACCTGTGACTTCGGGTTGCCAGCACAGCAGCTCTGGGTTGACTGTACCTCAAGCACCGACGGCCCAGTGACACAGACTTTCACAGTGTTATCATTTACAATTTTCAGCAGAGAATTGTTCTCCAGACCAAGACAAGTATAAGCACTTGGAAGCATTTAGCAGTAATCAGAGGCTGGCAGACATAGCTACCTAATGCTTTGCTTTCTATAGATGAAGGTGGGTTCAAGGGAAGGAGCTGTGAACACTCAGGCATCTTATAGTCTGTTACAGTCATAAATCCAGGTCTTCTGATGGCTCTCCCAGTTCAGGAGCTACCCTAGTTTACTACACCTTTTCACCCACCTCAACAAAGATTGACTGAATCTCAAGCTACTGTGCAAGGGGCTGTGTGTGGCTCTGGTTCAGTCAGCTGTGCCCTCCTTCCCCGAAGGCTGAGGACAGAACAGACCGGTCTTTGTCTCCTTGCTAGGCAGACCACCATGCAGAGCCTTGGCAAGGAGAACCACAGTTCCGTGTCTGAGTTCATCCTCCTTGGCTTCTCCAGTGAGTCTCAGGTCAGAATGGTTCTGTTCACGTTCTTCCTTATCCTCTACTTTATCACCATTCTAGGCAATGGACTCATCATCACCCTGATCTACTTGGATACACACCTCCACACACCTATGTACTTCTTTCTCAGCATCCTCTCCCTTGTAGACATGAGCTATGCCACCACCACTGTGCCCCAGATGTTGGTCAATCTGGTATATCCAGGGAGGACCATTTCCTGGAGAGCTTGTGCAGCCCAGATGTTCATCTTCTTGATCCTGGGCATTGCTGAGTGTGTCCTCTATGCCGTTATGGCCTATGACAGGTATATGGCCATCTGCTTCCCCCTTCACTATACTATACTGATGAGTCGTCCTGTTTGCATCAAGATGGTCACAGTCTGTTGGCTCATTAGCGTAGCCGGGGCCCTGATCTATACTGTCTTCACTATGCGCCTGCCTTATTGTGGCCCCCACAAGATAAACCACTTCTTCTGTGAGGTCCCTGCTGTCCTCAAGTTGGCTTGTGCAGACACATCCCTCAATGACCGGTTGGACTTCATCTTGGGTTTCATCTTGCTTTTGATACCACTTTCCTTCATCCTGGTCTCTTATGTTCGCATCTTTGTCTCCATCTTAAGCATCCGCTCACCCCAGGGGAGACTCAAGTCCTTCTCCACATGTGCTTCCCACATCACTGTGGTCACCATGTTCTATGGGCCAGCCATGATCATGTACATGAGGCCGGGGTCCTGGTATGACCCAGAGAGGGACAAGAAGCTGGCCCTTTTCTACAATGTCGTCTCTGCCTTCCTCAACCCCATCATCTATAGTCTCCGGAACAAAGATGTAAAGAGGGCCTTTCTGAAAGTACTTGGCCAGAGAGGGACAGCTCAATGACCCGGGATGTTTCAGAGTTGTCCAGAATCATAGGCCAACTTGATGAGGCTCATATGGTGTCATGAAAATATATCAGGTTCTGGCCAGCATTTCTGGGTCTTTGAGCGTCCCAAAAAGGGTGAGGTCATCCTGAAGTTCTCCCCACTGGTTGGAAAATTTTCAGCTACTACCTTCTATAGACTCAGTCGAGGATTTAAGATGAAGGATTTGATTTACAGTAAGTCCAAGGTTATTGCTTTATTGTTTTTCCTCGGTTCTCTCCTCTACTCTGGAAAATTATGTCAGTTCAATATATCGTGGCCAAGTGATTAACATGCATACGTGCTTTTCAATGGTGTAAAGGACTAGGGGTGAAGATGACAAAAAGAGTAGACAGATTATGTAGGAACAGTCTTGCGTTACTCGCTGATAAGCACTCAGAAGTAATATTAGCATTGCTTTTTGCCCTTGGTGGTATAAAATCTAAGTTGGAGTTATTTTAGACATATCTGTAGAACAATATGGCTAATAATATTCTTCAACTTGTGAAACTGACTCTTAGCTGATTTTATGTTTTAAATATCACTTTTATTTTCAGAAAAGTAAATATACATTTCATAAAAGGAAATATATATATATATATACACATCTGCATCATTTTTTTTTTTTTTTTTTTTTGCTCTTCTTCGTTGTGTGTCTTTGGCTGAGTCTTTGCTGTGGCACATGCACTTCTCTAGTTGTGGCACACGGGTTCTGTAGTTGATGCCCGGGTCTTAGTTGCCCTGTGGCATGTGGGATATTACATCCCTGATCAGAGATAGAACCTGGGTCCCCTGCATTGGAAGCATGGATTCTTAACCAGGACCAGCAGGAAAGTTTCCTATGTATCTCTCTTTTTATGTTTATGATATAATGAGATATCAGACAGAGTCAGAAATATGCAGAAAGAAATTACAGAGAAGAATATAGCAAAGACCCTGTTTTCTCACACTCAAAATAAATATGTTAGTATTTTGCCATATTTAGTCTGAGTCTTTTTTATACTTTAGAAAAAGCTTAAATAATTACAGATAAAGTTGAAGTGCTCTTTAACTATCTCCAGTTTCTCTGAATCAACTGCTTTTATTACAATGAAGTCTATTCTCTGTGTTTCAAAGCTTTTGCTTACATGTAATCACATCCATAACCAATAGACAAAATTGTTTTTGTATAAACTTAACACTTTATAATGGTATCAAGATATCAGTGCCACTATGAAAAAATTTAACTCAGCATCATGGTTCTGACATCCCCCACTGGATATTTAAAGGTCTAAATCATTCTCTTAAGAAGAATTTTAAACATTTTACCACATCTCATTTATCTAATTCTTTATCACTAGACATTTGTTTACTTCTAATTTTTTGCTATTTAAATAATATTGTGATAAATTTCTTTGGACACTTCTCCATATGTAAAAATTTTTTCCCAAAATGTATGTATAGCAGTGAATGTAGCAGTTTTTAGAACTTTCCAATTTACTAGATACTCTTAAATTAGTCTTCTAAGTACTGATACCAATCTACAACTTTCATTCTCATCAGCCCTTGATAATGTTGTTTATCTAAACCATTCTAAAAGAGTCTATCTCATAGATGGAAAGTGGTGACATTTTTTGTTTCACTTATAATCCCCTGATTGCTAATGAATTTAACATCTTTTCATAAGACTGTTGGTAGTATTGTGTAGTGAAGTCAGTCCTGGAGTCAGACTTCTGTATTCTACCCTCAGCTAACCCTTTACTAACTCAGTGATGATGGGCAAGTTACCTAACTTCTGTGAGTCTCAGTTTCCTCATCTGTTAATGGGAAGAATATATTATAGATCTCAGAGGGGTGTTAGCAGGATTAAATGAGATAATACATGTACAGCATTTAGCATAATAAAAAAGAATACAAGATATGTTTACCTTTTCTTATTTACAGTCCATTAAATATTTTGGCTATTGTTCTTTCTCTATTATATGCACTGAAAATATTTTCTTGGGCACTTTCATGAAGGTTCAATGACTGGGCCTCTGTACTCTAGTGCAGGCAGGTTGGGTCCAATTCCTGGTGGAGGAACTAGATTCCACAGACCACAATTAAGAGTTCACATGCCTAAGACCTGGTACAGCCAAATGTATAAAAATTGAAAGAAAAAAAAAGAAAACATCTTGTCTATTACTTGTTTTCATTATTGCAAAAGTAGTATATATGTATTCTGAAAACTTTGCATTTATAAATACAAACAAAAAACTGTTACCTTAGATTTGGCGATAACTACAATTAACATTTATTTATTTTCTGCTGCTTTTTAATTTTTTTAATTATGAAAGTATGATAACACACTCATAGGAGACTTGGAAAATACAGAACAAAGTTACATATATTTCCACTATACATTACAATCATTTTTAAGTAGATAAATTAAAATTTTTAGTTGGAATAAATAACAAGCTGTCAAAAGTTAATAGAATGAATACACAAAGAAGTAGAAGGATATAGTAGACTTGAAAATCACTATGAGCCAATTCAACATGATTAAGATTTAAACAATTTTCACACAACAGCAGGATACAAATTCTATTCAAGTCCCCTTAGACTAAACTAGGAGACACTGGAACATATCCAGGGACATAAAACAAAGTACAAACATTTCATGGTCTAAATGTATTAAAATTATACAGAGTCTGTTCTCTTATTATGGAACTATGTTAGAAATCAATATCAAAAGATATTTGAAAATAACCCACATAATTTCAAGTGCAATGTGACACTTACCAGGAGAGATCTTTGACTTTGCCACTGAAAGCCTCAATAAAGTTAAAAGTTTGAAAAAACATAAAAGGTGATTGCAAAGAAGAAAGCATTTAAATAAGAAATTAATATCAAAATGAGATTTTAATATTAAAGATACTTTAAAAATATGTATTTGAAACTTAAATGTCTGCTTTTAAATGTTGTGTGTATTTAAGAAGCCATAAGAAGAAAAATTAGAGATATTTGTAAGAAAATCAAAATGAAAAGAGAATTTATCAAATTTGTTGCATGCAGCTGAAGCTACTCAATGCAACTAAATACAATGGAAAATCTTGAATAAGATATGAAAACAAACAGTGGACACTAGCAGAGAATTTCATGCACTCTGAACAAAATCTGTACTTTAGTTAACAATGCTGCATCACATGTTAATTTCCTGTTTTTTTATCTTTATTTATTTTAATTGGAGGCTAATTAGTTTACAATATTGTGGTGGTTTTTCCCATACATTGACATGAATCAGCCATGGGTGTATATGTGTCCACAATCCTGAACCCCACCTCCTCCCTCCCTCCCTATCCCATCCCTCTGGGTCATCCCAGTGCACCAGCCCTGAGCACCCTGTCTCAAACATCGAACCTGGACTGGCAATCTGTTTCACATATGGTAATATACATGTTTCAATGCTATTCTCTCAAATCATTCCACCCTCACCTACTCCCACAGAGTCCAAAAGTCTGTTCTTTACATCTGTGTCTCTTTTGCTGTCCCGCATATAGGGTCATTGTTACCATCTTTCTAAATTCCTTAATGTATACCTTAATATACTGTATTGTTGCTTTTCTTTCTGACTTTCTTCACTCTGTATAATAGGCTCCAGTTTCAACCACCTCATTAGAAC
>SJYX01010651.1:103582-123453 GCA_006410675.1 Oreotragus oreotragus
ATCGATGCTTTTGAACTGTGGTGTTGGAGAAGACTCTTGAGAGTCCCTTGGACTGCAAGGAGATCCAACCGGTCCATTCTGAAGGAGATCAACCCTGGGATTTCTTTGGAAGGAATGATGCTAAAGCTGAAACTCCAGTACTTTGGCCACCTCATGCGAAGAGTTGACTCATTGGAAAAGACTCTGATGCTGGGAGGGATTGGGGGCAGGAGGAGAAGGGGACGACCGAGGATGAGATGGCTGGATGGCATCATGGACTCGATGGACGTGAGTCTGAGTGAACTCCGGGAGTTGGTGATGGACAGGGATGCCTGGCGTGCTGCGATTCATGGGGTCGCAAAGAGTCGGACACGACTGAGTGACTGAACTGAACTGAAAGCTTTTGATTTTTCCATCAAATCTGAACAAGAGTCTTGCTGTGTAGAGTATTCTTGGTTACAGAGTCTTCTCTTTCATCACTTTAAATATATTGTGTCATCCCCTTCTGGCCTGTAGTTTCGATTGAGAAATCAGCTTATAGCCTTCTGGGTGTTTCCTTGTATGTTATTTGTTGTTTTTCCCTTGTTGCTTTTAATCTTTTATCTTTATCTTTAATTTTGGTCAGCTTGATTATTATCTGTTCAGTGTGTTCCTCCTTGGGTTTATCCTGCCTGGGACTCTCTGTGCTTCCTGGACTTGGCTGGATACTTCCTTTCTCATGTTAGGGAAGTTTTCAGCTACAATCTCTTCAAATATTTTCTTAGGTCCTTTCTCTCTTCTCCTTCATGCTATAATGCGAATGTTGGTGCATTTAATGCTGTCCCAGAGTTCTCTTAGGCTGCCTTCACTTTTTTTCAGTCTTCTTTCTGTTTTTCAGCAGTGATTTCCAGCATTCTGTCTTCCAGTCATTTATCTGTTCTTCCACCTCAGTTATTCTACTATTGATTCCTTCTAGTGTATTATTCATCTCCGTTTGTTTGTTCTTTAGTTCTTCTGGGTCTTTGGTAAACATTTCTTGCATCTTCTCCATTGCTTTGCCTAGGTCCTGGATAGCTTCACTATAATTATTCTTAATTCTTTTTCTGAAAGATTGCCTGTCTCTACTCCAATTAGTTGATTTCCTGGGATTTTAGCTTGTTCCTAAATCTGGGACATAATCCTCTGTCAGTTTCATTTTGATTAACTTTCTGTGATGTGGTTTTCATTAGGCAGCTGCCAGATCATAGTTCTTCTATAATCAACAATCTTCTACAAGCCTCTTAGCCTCATTCACCAGAGAGCAGACAGAAGAAGCAAGAAGAACTATAGTTAACATTTCAAGGTCTAATTTTATTAAGTACTTTCATTAATATTTTTGAAGAAACATAACACAATTCTTAGATAATTTATTATTTGTTTCCATAGTTTTTAAAATTGAGTTACACAATATATATATTCTTTTGTAGCTTGATTTTTTTTCACTCAGTATAGGTTTTCATATTTTTTCCATGTTCATTATTTTCACTCCTGAGAAGTATTCCTTTCTTTTTTTTTTTTTTTTTGATGAATAGAATAATGACTTTGAATGAATCGAATTCTTAATGAACTCATGAGTCTTTTCCTTATGATTTTTCTTTGATGAACATTCATCAGAGGCTTCATTGAGCTGCAAGAAGGAAGGCTGGAGTGATGGACAAGATGCAGAGCAAGAAGGATTTTGACACCTGAAATAAGGAGTTGAGACTAAATTCCACAGGTGGGAACCAATGAGGGCTCTAGGACAGGGGGAACAAAATCAGAGCTGCAGATTAGAAAGATGGCTACAGCCACCATGTGAATGTCACAGAACTGGAAACCCTTGTTCCTTGAGGTAGACAGCTTGGGAGAGGGCTTTTCAGGCTGGTCCAGTGGAATGTGAGGAAAGAAACAGCCCTCCAGAGGTGTGAGGAGTCCCCTGGGCTGGCGCTTCCCTTTGGAGCAGGTAAAGGCCTTCAGCCCTGAGGGTCTCAGAGGAAGCTGAAGTCAGAATTACCTGGACATGAATGCCACAAAACCCTGAGCTCCCCTTGAGTGGAAGAGGGGATGGCCTGGTCAGTGCTGCAATGGACTCTGTTCTGGGGTCAGGATCAGGAGAGTGGGGAGCAGAAGAGAGACCATCACCTAAGAGGAAGCACTCAGCACTCTGTGTGGTCACAGGCATGACCAGTAAAGAGGAGAGGGAAGAGACTTCATCTGGGGAGTATAGAGTGCAACTGGGGCTAGAATGAGCCAAGTGGCCCAGCCTAAGTAGCCTGCTGTCCCAGAAGCTAACCCCTTGGGCTCCACTCTCATCAGCTCTCCCCTGTTGCCTCCCAGCTTTCACCTCAAGTCCCAGTCTGGCTCCTGTGGGGAAATACCTGGCCAAGAAACAAATCTAACTCCAGTTCCCCTGGGGTGTGTGTGGGCAGGGGACTTTCTCATGCTTAGGAAGGATGGAGCCTGAGTTTTCTTTTGCCCTCTAGGTAGGACTGAACTCCTCCCTAACCCTTGGTCAGAGACATCACAAAGGACGCTCCAAAACGTTTCACCACTGCCTCACTCAAAATTGCAGGAGGCAAGTTCTTCCTGTTACCTGTCTGAAGTCCTTCATACTACAGACCTTGTGAAGTGAGGGGCCACACTGGGAGCCTGGTCCCTTCTCTCCTTTCTGAGAAGAGCTTCGCACCAAATGCTTGAAATGACAGAACACACCCTCATGGGGCTGAAACCCAAGAGGCACTGGGTAGTTTCAACCCTTCATGGGCACTGTTATTTACTAGATACAAAAAAATGTACCATGTCCCACATCAAATATAATTAGTATATCACTTCCGATATGATTATATGTGGGTTTAATGAGTTGCCACTGACTAACTGATAAAATGTTGTATTTAATAGAGAATCACTTTTTATTTGTGGGGTCCCTATCTTTGAGTCCATAATATCTTCTGTGACTCTAATATGTCTGTAGACTAAAGCTTTAGGGCCCTAGAAAAATTTCCTATAGTTTTTAATGGATAAAACAGCCCTTGGGATGCACCCTGGCAGAAGGAGAGGACAATTTCATGGCCTTCATCACCCTACACCTCCCAGGAGGCCTCATTTTTTTTCCTGTGAAAGGAGGAGCAGCTGAGAAAAGATCCAGCCCTCAGGGTCCTTCCTGAGTTCCCAAGCATGCCTCCTTTCCAGCATCCACACTCCTGTCTCAGATGAGCCTTACGTTGCCCCTGCCCTCCGTGGGCTTGCTGAAAGGCCTAGTCTGAGCAGGGGTGATGCTCCTGAGTGGGAGCCTGAGGCTTCCGCCCCAACAGGAAGGGACTGCAGGAACTTAGCTCCAGGCTAGAGTCCTGGGGCCACATGTCACCCAGGAGTGGTCCCTTGAGACTGAGGGAGCTTTGCCCACAGCTCCCTCCCCTGTACGGTTATAAGCTCAGGACAGCAGTACCCACAAACATTCTGGGGAGCAAGCCAGGCTGCAACTGCCCGCCAGCCCCAGACTTGCAATAAGCTCCAGGTAGGACCTGGCCCATTTTTCCTGCTCATCTTGCTTTCTCTCCCCACATCTATGTGAGGATCTCCTTGGCTGAGTCTGCCTCTTTCCCTCTTTTCATCTATCTATTCCTTCCTCTGTCTCTGGGTCTATTATTATCTCTTTCTCTCTCTTTCTGCCTCTCCTTCTCTTTCTTACTTTCCACCCCCTCCATGTGTCTCCTCCTGCCTCTTTTTCTGTTTGCTGTCTCTGGGCTTCTCTGCCTCCAAAGATTTCATTCATCTCTCGGATCATCTTTCTGAGTGTGTAGCTTTGGTGTTCTGCCTGACTGGATCTTCAGCTCACTCTGGGCCTTTCTTTTTTTATGGCCTCTTGACATTGGTTTACTGCTTGCTATGCCACTGGATTTGCCTGTAGCTCAGTCGTCTCCAGCCTCCCTGCTTCTCTCCTCTTCTCCTCGCTCTGTACCTGCCTCTTTGACTCACAAGGTTCGTCCCTGCAGGGTTTCTCTGAGTCCCCCCCTGGAACCCAGTTCTCTGCCCTCATCCTCCGCTGTGTATGAATCTCCCTCACCTTCCGGCTCCCTCTGCTTCCACCCTTCCATTCAGCTCTCCCTTGCCTGCAGTCACCCCATCTTCTTGCTCTTGCCCTCCTCTCCATTTCCTTCTCTCTCCCTGGGAGACTGGTCTTGCCCCTGCCTCTCTCCATCTGCTCTGTAGATTGCCTGTTTCTCTTTTCCCCTGTCTGGCCTCTGCAGGCTCTTTGCTGCTCCAGTTGCCCTGCTCTGCCCTCTGGTGCCTTTTTCTCACAGGCCTTTCTAATATTCCTTCCTGTGTTCTCCCTTGTCTCCTTGTATCTTTCTTCATCTGTGTCTTCACCGTGTTTTGTCCCCCTGACTCTCAAACCAGGTCTCCATGTCTGTTGCCCCTTTCCTCTAGTCTTTTTACTTCTTCTTGCACAAAGAGAAGAAGAAACAATCTCCCACCTTTTCCCTCCTGCTGAGACCCCTCCTTCTCCTCCTCCCACTGATGTCAGTTATACTCCCAGCATTAATTTTCCTCTCTCCCTGTCTGTAGCCCACTTGCAGATTCTGGTCCTCTGTGCCCCTCTCTGCCTTCTTCCCAATTGTGTGTGTCTCTCCCTCCCTTTGGGGCCTCTCTATCTTTCCCCATCTTTCTCTGTGTTTTTATTTCTTTCTAGTTTTGTCTGTTTATTGGACATGACTGAGTAACAGAGCATGCACACACTGAGCATGCACTGGGTCATTTTTAGTCCCTGCAGGCCTGTGATGATGCTGGAGGAGGGTATGGGCAGGGAGAGCTAGAGAAAGGGGAAGGGAGGAAAAACATATCTTCAGAACTTGACAGAACCATGTATTATTGCAATGAACCTCCTGTTTTATTTCACAGATGAGAAACAATTACTTGCTCAGAGTGACAGCAGTAAACAGAAAAAGTGAAAATTCAAAATTACTTTGAGTCTTTTGTCCCCTAGCTTGTGCTGCAAGAGAGACGGTATTTGAGTAAAAGATAAGTATAAGGGTCCAAAGTGAAAACAAAAACAAATTTTCTGTGATTTCTATTACATCCTAACAAGAAGCCCAGGCTGGCATCTCTAGCCCCAGATCCAGCCAATTTGGAATCTGGAGGTTTATCCCTACAAAGACTTGGCAATCACGTGATTCATTTCTGTTTTTTCATTGGTCATAGGTCATTATCACACCTGGAGTGGCAGGGTCAGAACCTGAGGTTAAGACACACAAGTCAGCCAAGGAAAGTAAAGGTAGAACCCAGTCTCCAGGCTCTACTTAGGGCAAAGACACAAACTCACCAAAGGTCAAGGTGTTCTTAGGGGGCAGAGTCCTGTCAGCTACATCTCTACCCTCACCCTGAAAGGATAAGCTGGAGGTAAAAACTGGGCAGTTTCTCACCAACCGGGACCTGTTCAATTATCTTTCTCTTAGGACCTATTTCCTATCCAAAACACTTTTATCTTAAGCAGTAAATGTACTTGCATTGAGCTATATAAGCTGATTCCCAAGTGTAACTCAATGGAGGAGATGAGCTCAGACAAAAGGAGAAGCTCTCCCTTCTGTCCTCTTTCAATCTTGTCTAAGTCCAGCATGTCTTCCTCCATCTCTGATCTTTCACTCTCATATCCATCCTTTTACCTAGCTAGTGTGAACGAAGGAGTTAAATCCCTATATATTCCATCTTCACAGTGTCACTGGGGGCTTCCCTGGTGGCCCAGTGGTTAAGACTGTGCCTTCCAACGCAGCTCTCTCCCAACATGTCTCATTTTTCCCTAGGCAAAATTCTTAATGGTGAAGTTACACACTGTCAAATTTTCTTGCAGAAAGATTACAGTCATTTATTTCCCATATGAATTTTCATATCAATATACAAGAATGTCTCCTTTACTGTAAACTGGATGCCAGGCATTACCATTTTAAAAGAATTTTTGCCAATGTATAGGTTGGCAACATCTTTCATTGATGTTTTAATGGGCAGTCTTTAAACTTTTGTAGGTTCATTATTCATGAATCTCTTCTTTTGTGAATTGAGTATTCATATCTCAGTTTTGGTTATTAGTCTTTTCTTTGTGAAGAAATGACCTTTATATTCTAATCATTTTAATAACTTGTATGCCACATTGTTGTTAATGTTCAGTCACTAAGTCATGTCCAACTCTTTGCAGCTCTGTAAATGGCAGCATGCCAGGCTTGCCTGTGCTTCACTGTCTCCTGGAGTTTACTCAAATTCATGTCCATTGAGTCAGTGATGCTATCCAACCATCTCATCCTCTGTCATCTCCTTCTCCTCTTGCCCTCAATCTTTCCCAGCATTAGGGCCTTTTCCAGTGAGTCGGCTCTTCGCATCAGATGGCCAAACTATTGGAGCTTCAGCTTCGGCATCAGTCCTTCCAGTGAAAATTCAGGGTTGTTTTCCTTTAGGATTGACTGGCTTGATCTCCTTGCAGTCCAAGGGACTCTCAAGAGTCTTCTGCAACACCACAGTTCAAAAGCTTCAATTCTTTGGCACTCAGCCTTGTTTATGGTCCAACTCTTACATCCATAAATGACTACTGGAAAAACCATAGCTTTGCCTATATAGACCTTTGGTGGCAAAGTGATGTTTCTACTTTTTAATACAGTATCTAGGTTTGTCATAACTTTTCTTCCAAGGAGCAAGTGTCTTTCAATTTTGTGGCTGCAGTCACCATTTGCATTGATTTTGGAGCCCAAGAAAACAAAATCTGTCACTGCTGCAACTTTTTCCCCATCTATTTGCCGTGAAATGATGGGATCAATGCCATGATCTTAGTTTTTTGAATGTTGAGTTTTAAGCTAGCTTTTTCATTCTCTTCTTTCACCCTCATAAAGAGGCTATTTAGTTCCTCTTCACTTTCTACATTAGAGTGGTGTCATCTGCATGTTTGAGGTGTTGGTATTTCTCCTGGCAATCTTAATTCCAGCTTGTGATTCATCCAGCCCAGTATTTAGCATGATGTTCTCTGCAGAGAAGTTAAATAAGCAGACTGACAATATACAGCCTTGATGTACTCCTTTCACAATTTGAAACTAGTCCATTATTCCATGTCTGGTTCTGTTACTTCTTGACCTGCATACAGGTTTATCAGGAAGCAGGTAAGGTGGTCTTGTATTCCCATCTCTTTAAGAATTTCCTATCTTTTGTTGTGATCCACAGAGTCAAAGGCTTTAATGTTTTCAATGAACCAGAAGTAGATGTTTTTATGAAATTCCCTTGTTTTTTCTTATATCCCACATATACAACTATTATTCTTTTTTAACTTAAAGAAAAAATTATTTTTATATTTATATTATATTGTATATATGTTTTATATATTTATATTTTTCTTTTTTACTTTTCTTCCTTTATTTTTATGCTTAAATGAAAGAGTGAAAACACTGAATAGTGGCATTTAAGTAAGGGATATGCAATGAGCATAATGCAATTGAGCATAATGTGGAGACAGGGAAATTCAGGAAGGACCAACTTTCTCTTTATCATTAAGTAGATCATTTTTCAAACTGTGACCCCCAGCATGTGAAGAACTTGGGAAATTGTTAGAAATGCAAATTCTCACTCTCCAACCCCATCTTCCAATTCAAATCTCCTTATGACACGCAGCAGCAGCATCTGACATGCCTTCCAGGTAATTCTGAAGCACAGTGAAGTTTGAAAGCACTGATTTAGAAGCACTGGATTCATGGCTCATGGCCCAGGTAACAGGAGTAAGGAGAGTCTTAGAACAGGGAGACAAGGGGAGATGAGAGGAGGTTCCAAGAAGTAGACCAGTCTCCAGTCACCTGGGAGCTATATAGGAAGAAGTGCTGCACAGATGACTTAGGAACTATACAGCATTAAATGTTCATTTAAAAAAAAAAAAAGAGTTTTCTGTTCTGTGCCGCATTATAAATCTTTCCTTTTACCCATACCTTTAGGAGAAGTCTTATATATCAATCTTGTGTTAGTGAGGTTTGGGGACATGATGAAGAAAGAGCATAGGGATGAACCACTGAAAAGTTCAGTACCCACACAAGCAAGGCAGCAAGGTGGGTCAAGGATTCAACGAGACAAAGGATTTTAGAGCAAAATGACCTGGGAATCCCAAGGAGCCCTCAAAACTACTGAGTAAATAGACAGCAGGTCAGATGAGGAGCTGTGTTGCTTTGCTTGGTTATTAGAGGATAAGGGTCAACACCAAGAGGCTGAAGGAATTGGAACAATCAGTTGATGCTTAAAGGCATTTCTACCACCATAAAATAAATACTCACCCATATATTTTTCCAAGATTGTCTTACTATATTATTTCTTGCATTTCACTCTTTAACATACTTAGAATTTATCTTGTTAGATTGTGTGAAATCATTTTCCTACCTATATCATTTATAACTCTTCCTTGCCCCGCTGATTTACAACACATAGTAAGCATTTGGCAAAAACTATGTTGAATCAATGACATAATTAATGAACAACGGTAAAGTTTTGTTCCCCAGAAAAAGTTGAACATTAACGATAATCCTAACAGTGATGAAAAGCTTAACCCATTTTATGAGTGTAATAGTTCTAGTCCTGATCTTTAAACCAAGGTTTAGAAACCTCTGTTGTCCCAAGAGAAATCATAAATGGAGCGAATAAGTCTGAGAAAAGCAAAGCTGTCTCTGGAACGGAAGAGACAGAATTGAACACAGCACCCAGCATTTCCTTGACTTGGCCTTCAACATTTCATCACCATGACCGTAACTTAATCCAGAACCAAATGCTGACACCACTCAAACTACTACAGGGACCTCTCCAGTAGTGCCCCATCTGCTAGCCCAAACTTCCTGTTACGAAAACATAAATGAAAAAATGAGTGTGAAATTTCCTTGGTACTAAAACCCAATAAATTACATATCCCTCAAAATCTTTAAACAGACAGATCACAATGCAGGAGCTTAACCATTCAGCTGTGATAGAATTCATCCTGTTGGGCTTTGCCTCAAACCCCAGGACCGTTAGTTTCAACCCTTCATGGGCACTGTTATTTACTAGATACAAAAAAATGTACCATGTCCCACATCAAATATAATTAGTATATCACTTCCGATATGATTATATGTGGGTTTAATGAGTTGCCACTGACTAACTGATAAAATGTTGTATTTAATAGAGAATCACTTTTTATTTGTGGGGTCCCTATCTTTGAGTCCATAATATCTTCTGTGACTCTAATATGTCTGTAGACTAAAGCTTTAGGGCCCTAGAAAAATTTCCTATAGTTTTTAATGGATAAAACAGCCCTTGGGATGCACCCTGGCAGAAGGAGAGGACAATTTCATGGCCTTCATCACCCTACACCTCCCAGGAGGCCTCATTTTTTTTCCTGTGAAAGGAGGAGCAGCTGAGAAAAGATCCAGCCCTCAGGGTCCTTCCTGAGTTCCCAAGCATGCCTCCTTTCCAGCATCCACACTCCTGTCTCAGATGAGCCTTACGTTGCCCCTGCCCTCCGTGGGCTTGCTGAAAGGCCTAGTCTGAGCAGGGGTGATGCTCCTGAGTGGGAGCCTGAGGCTTCCGCCCCAACAGGAAGGGACTGCAGGAACTTAGCTCCAGGCTAGAGTCCTGGGGCCACATGTCACCCAGGAGTGGTCCCTTGAGACTGAGGGAGCTTTGCCCACAGCTCCCTCCCCTGTACGGTTATAAGCTCAGGACAGCAGTACCCACAAACATTCTGGGGAGCAAGCCAGGCTGCAACTGCCCGCCAGCCCCAGACTTGCAATAAGCTCCAGGTAGGACCTGGCCCATTTTTCCTGCTCATCTTGCTTTCTCTCCCCACATCTATGTGAGGATCTCCTTGGCTGAGTCTGCCTCTTTCCCTCTTTTCATCTATCTATTCCTTCCTCTGTCTCTGGGTCTATTATTATCTCTTTCTCTCTCTTTCTGCCTCTCCTTCTCTTTCTTACTTTCCACCCCCTCCATGTGTCTCCTCCTGCCTCTTTTTCTGTTTGCTGTCTCTGGGCTTCTCTGCCTCCAAAGATTTCATTCATCTCTCGGATNCTGTCTCTGGGTCTATTATTATCTCTCTCTCTCTCTTTCTGCCTCTCCTTCTCTTTCTTACTTTCCACCCCCTCCATGTGTCTCCTCCTGCCTCTTTTTCTGTTTGCTGTCTCTGGGCTTCTCTGCCTCCAAAGATTTCATTCATCTCTCGGATCGTCTTTCTGAGTGTGTAGCTTTGGTGTTCTGCCTGACTGGATCTTCAGCTCACTCTGGGCCTTTCTTTTTTTATGGCCTCTTGACATTGGTTTACTGCTTGCTATGCCACTGGATTTGCCTGTAGCTCAGTCGTCTCCAGCCTCCCTGCTTCTCTCCTCTTCTCCTCGCTCTGTACCTGCCTCTTTGACTCACAAGGTTCGTCCCTGCAGGGTTTCTCTGAGTCCCCCCCTGGAACCCAGTTTTCTGCCCTCATCCTCCGCTGTGTATGAATCTCCCTCACCTTCCGGCTCCCTCTGCTTCCACCCTTCCATTCAGCTCTCCCTTGCCTGCAGTCACCCCATCTTCTTGCTCTTGCCCTCCTCTCCATTTCCTTCTCTCTCCCTGGGAGACTGGTCTTGCCCCTGCCTCTCTCCATCTGCTCTGTAGATTGCCTGTTTCTCTTTTCCCCTGTCTGGCCTCTGCAGGCTCTTTGCTGCTCCGGTTGCCCTGCTCTGCCCTCTGGTGCCTTTTTCTCACAGGCCTTTCTAATATTCCTTCCTGTGTTCTCCCTTGTCTCCTTGTATCTTTCTTCATCTGTGTCTTCACCGTGTTTTGTCCCCCTGACTCTCAAACCAGGTCTCCATGTCTGTTGCCCCTTTCCTCTAGTCTTTTTACTTCTTCTTGCACAAAGAGAAGAAGAAACAATCTCCCACCTTTTCCCTCCTGCTGAGACCCCTCCTTCTCCTCCTCCCACTGATGTCAGTTATACTCCCAGCATTAATTTTCCTCTCTCCCTGTCTGTAGCCCACTTGCAGATTCTGGTCCTCTGTGCCCCTCTCTGCCTTCTTCCCAATTGTGTGTGTCTCTCCCTCCCTTTGGGGCCTCTCTATCTTTCCCCATCTTTCTCTGTGTTTTTATTTCTTTCTAGTTTTGTCTGTTTATTGGACATGACTGAGTAACAGAGCATGCACACACTGAGCATGCACTGGGTCATTTTTAGTCCCTGCAGGCCTGTGATGATGCTGGAGGAGGGTATGGGCAGGGAGAGCTAGAGAAAGGGGAAGGGAGGAAAAACATATCTTCAGAACTTGACAGAACCATGTATTATTGCAATGAACCTCCTGTTTTATTTCACAGATGAGAAACAATTACTTGCTCAGAGTGACAGCAGTAAACAGAAAAAGTGAAAATTCAAAATTACTTTGAGTCTTTTGTCCCCTAGCTTGTGCTGCAAGAGAGACGGTATTTGAGTAAAAGATAAGTATAAGGGTCCAAAGTGAAAACAAAAAAAATTTTCTGTGATTTCTATTACATCCTAACAAGAAGCCCAGGCTGGCATCTCTAGCCCCAGATCCAGCCAATTTGGAATCTGGAGGTTTATCCCTACAAAGACTTGGCAATCACGTGATTCATTTCTGTTTTTTCATTGGTCATAGGTCATTATCACACCTGGAGTGGCAGGGTCAGAACCTGAGGTTAAGACACACAAGTCAGCCAAGGAAAGTAAAGGTAGAACCCAGTCTCCAGGCTCTACTTAGGGCAAAGACACAAACTCACCAAAGGTCAAGGTGTTCTTAGGGGGCAGAGTCCTGTCAGCTACATCTCTACCCTCACCCTGAAAGGATAAGCTGGAGGTAAAAACTGGGCAGTTTCTCACCAACCGGGACCTGTTCAATTATCTTTCTCTTAGGACCTATTTCCTATCCAAAACACTTTTATCTTAAGCAGTAAATGTACTTGCATTGAGCTATATAAGCTGATTCCCAAGTGTAACTCAATGGAGGAGATGAGCTCAGACAAAAGGAGAAGCTCTCCCTTCTGTCCTCTTTCAATCTTGTCTAAGTCCAGCATGTCTTCCTCCATCTCTGATCTTTCACTCTCATATCCATCCTTTTACCTAGCTAGTGTGAACGAAGGAGTTAAATCCCTATATATTCCATCTTCACAGTGTCACTGGGGGCTTCCCTGGTGGCCCAGTGGTTAAGACTGTGCCTTCCAACGCAGCTCTCTCCCAACATGTCTCATTTTTCCCTAGGCAAAATTCTTAATGGTGAAGTTACACACTGTCAAATTTTCTTGCAGAAAGATTACAGTCATTTATTTCCCATATGAATTTTCATATCAATATACAAGAATGTCTCCTTTACTGTAAACTGGATGCCAGGCATTACCATTTTAAAAGAATTTTTGCCAATGTATAGGTTGGCAACATCTTTCATTGATGTTTTAATGGGCAGTCTTTAAACTTTTGTAGGTTCATTATTCATGAATCTCTTCTTTTGTGAATTGAGTATTCATATCTCAGTTTTGGTTATTAGTCTTTTCTTTGTGAAGAAATGACCTTTATATTCTAATCATTTTAATAACTTGTATGCCACATTGTTGTTAATGTTCAGTCACTAAGTCATGTCCAACTCTTTGCAGCTCTGTAAATGGAAGCATGCCAGGCTTGCCTGTGCTTCACTGTCTCCTGGAGTTTACTCAAATTCATGTCCATTGAGTCAGTGATGCTATCCAACCATCTCATCCTCTGTCATCTCCTTCTCCTCTTGCCCTCAATCTTTCCCAGCATTAGGGCCTTTTCCAGTGAGTCGGCTCTTCGCATCAGATGGCCAAACTATTGGAGCTTCAGCTTCGGCATCAGTCCTTCCAGTGAAAATTCAGGGTTGTTTTCCTTTAGGATTGACTGGCTTGATCTCCTTGCAGTCCAAGGGACTCTCAAGAGTCTTCTGCAACACCACAGTTCAAAAGCTTCAATTCTTTGGCACTCAGCCTTGTTTATGGTCCAACTCTTACATCCATAAATGACTACTGGAAAAACCATAGCTTTGCCTATATAGACCTTTGGTGGCAAAGTGATGTTTCTACTTTTTAATACAGTATCTAGGTTTGTCATAACTTTTCTTCCAAGGAGCAAGTGTCTTTCAATTTTGTGGCTGCAGTCACCATTTGCATTGATTTTGGAGCCCAAGAAAACAAAATCTGTCACTGCTGCAACTTTTTCCCCATCTATTTGCCGTGAAATGATGGGATCAATGCCATGATCTTAGTTTTTTGAATGTTGAGTTTTAAGCTAGCTTTTTCATTCTCTTCTTTCACCCTCATAAAGAGGCTATTTAGTTCCTCTTCACTTTCTACATTAGAGTGGTGTCATCTGCATGTTTGAGGTGTTGGTATTTCTCCTGGCAATCTTAATTCCAGCTTGTGATTCATCCAGCCCAGTATTTAGCATGATGTTCTCTGCAGAGAAGTTAAATAAGCAGACTGACAATATACAGCCTTGATGTACTCCTTTCACAATTTGAAACTAGTCCATTATTCCATGTCTGGTTCTGTTACTTCTTGACCTGCATACAGGTTTATCAGGAAGCAGGTAAGGTGGTCTTGTATTCCCATCTCTTTAAGAATTTCCTATCTTTTGTTGTGATCCACAGAGTCAAAGGCTTTAATGTTTTCAATGAACCAGAAGTAGATGTTTTTATGAAATTCCCTTGTTTTTTCTTATATCCCACATATACAACTATTATTCTTTTTTAACTTAAAGAAAAAATTATTTTTATATTTATATTATATTGTATATATGTTTTATATATTTATATTTTTCTTTTTTACTTTTCTTCCTTTATTTTTATGCTTAAATGAAAGAGTGAAAACACTGAATAGTGGCATTTAAGTAAGGGATATGCAATGAGCATAATGCAATTGAGCATAATGTGGAGACAGGGAAATTCAGGAAGGACCAACTTTCTCTTTATCATTAAGTAGATCATTTTTCAAACTGTGACCCCCAGCATGTGAAGAACTTGGGAAATTGTTAGAAATGCAAATTCTCACTCTCCAACCCCATCTTCCAATTCAAATCTCCTTATGACACGCAGCAGCAGCATCTGACATGCCTTCCAGGTAATTCTGAAGCACAGTGAAGTTTGAAAGCACTGATTTAGAAGCACTGGATTCATGGCTCATGGCCCAGGTAACAGGAGTAAGGAGAGTCTTAGAACAGGGAGACAAGGGGAGATGAGAGGAGGTTCCAAGAAGTAGACCAGTCTCCAGTCACCTGGGAGCTATATAGGAAGAAGTGCTGCACAGATGACTTAGGAACTATACAGCATTAAATGTTCATTTAAAAAAAAAAAAAAGAGTTTTCTGTTCTGTGCTGCATTATAAATCTTTCCTTTTACCCATACCTTTAGGAGAAGTCTTATATATCAATCTTGTGTTAGTGAGGTTTGGGGACATGATGAAGAAAGAGCATAGGGATGAACCACTGAAAAGTTCAGTACCCACACAAGCAAGGCAGCAAGGTGGGTCAAGGATTCAACGAGACAAAGGATTTTAGAGCAAAATGACCTGGGAATCCCAAGGAGCCCTCAAAACTACTGAGTAAATAGACAGCAGGTCAGATGAGGAGCTGTGTTGCTTTGCTTGGTTATTAGAGGATAAGGGTCAACACCAAGAGGCTGAAGGAATTGGAACAATCAGTTGATGCTTAAAGGCATTTCTACCACCATAAAATAAATACTCACCCATATATTTTTCCAAGATTGTCTTACTATATTATTTCTTGCATTTCACTCTTTAACATACTTAGAATTTATCTTGTTAGATTGTGTGAAATCATTTTCCTACCTATATCATTTATAACTCTTCCTTGCCCCGCTGATTTACAACACATAGTAAGCATTTGGCAAAAACTATGTTGAATCAATGACATAATTAATGAACAACGGTAAAGTTTTGTTCCCCAGAAAAAGTTGAACATTAACGATAATCCTAACAGTGATGAAAAGCTTAACCCATTTTATGAGTGTAATAGTTCTAGTCCTGATCTTTAAACCAAGGTTTAGAAACCTCTGTTGTCCCAAGAGAAATCATAAATGGAGCGAATAAGTCTGAGAAAAGCAAAGCTGTCTCTGGAACGGAAGAGACAGAATTGAACACAGCACCCAGCATTTCCTTGACTTGGCCTTCAACATTTCATCACCATGACCGTAACTTAATCCAGAACCAAATGCTGACACCACTCAAACTACTACAGGGACCTCTCCAGTAGTGCCCCATCTGCTAGCCCAAACTTCCTGTTAAGAAAACATAAATGAAAAAATGAGTGTGAAATTTCCTTGGTACTAAAACCCAATAAATTACATATCCCTCAAAATCTTTAAACAGACAGATCACAATGCAGGAGCTTAACCATTCAGCTGTGATAGAATTCATCCTGTTGGGCTTTGCCTCAAACCCCAGGACCGATCCTCTGCTCTTCACCACCTTTCTAGTCTTTTACCTGCTGATCCTTGTGAGCAACAGCCTCCTCATCACCCTCATCCACCAGGACACACGCCTCCACACGCCCATGTACTTCTTCATCAGTGTCCTCTCCATGCTGGACGTGTGCTACACCACCACGACCGTGCCCCAGATGCTCGTGCATATTCTCAGCAAGAAGAGAGCCATCTCTTTTGCTAGATGTGTGGCCCAGATGTACATCTTCCTCTTCTGTGGAATCACTGAGTCCTGGCTTTTCTCCATCATGTCGGTGGACAGGTGTGTGGCCATCTGCCACCCTCTCCGGTATAAGGTCATCATGAGCCGCTGGGTGTGCCTGCTCATGGTGGGCATCTGTGCAGCCTGTGGTGTGGTGGGTGGTCTGTGCTTTACCTTCTTTGCTATGCGCCTTCCCTACTGTGGCCCTAATGAAACTGACCACTACTTCTGCGAGGTCCCTGCGGTCCTGAAGCTGGCCTGTGCAGACACTTCCCTCAATGACTTGGTGGACGTCATCACAGGCTTCAGTGTCATTGTGGTCCCACTCTCCCTGATTGTCCTTGTCTATGTCAACATCTTTGCCACCATCATGAAGATCCGCTCAGCCCAGGGGCGGATCAAGGCCTTCTCCACCTGTGCCTCCCACGTCGCTGTGGTCACCACGTTTGCTATTCCAGGCATCATCACGTACACGAGCCCTGGCTCTGACTCCTTGTCAAACAGTGGCAAGAAAATGGCCCTTTTCTACAACGTTGCCACAGCCTTCCTCAACCCTGTCATCTACAGCCTGAGGAACAAGGATGTGAAAAATGCTTTCCTCAAACTGATGGGAAGGGGCAGGGCCCCAGAGTGACACTTCAAAGATTAAGATCTGGGAAATCTTACATGAGAGCGCACACTCACCAACTCCATGAAGACTCTTCCATAAGACCTGGAAGAGATGGTCTCCATAAAGCTAACCATTCAACTCCCCAGTGGGAGAGAACAGGGTGTTTGGCAACAGCATTGTCTATGGTGCTGTGGTTTGAGACAAAGACGATCCAGAAGATCTAACACAGTGGTCAAGAGCCAGGACTCTAGTGCCAGGCAGACCAGGATGACACACTTGGCTTTATCAATTATGACATATGTGAATTTTTTCTATTAACATAATTAATCATGTGTTTTTATTTATTAATTTTTTGGCATGTGAATTCTTACAGCTCACTTAACTCCTTTAAGGTTTGTATCTCTCCCTCAGAGGGAAGTTTTAATGATTAAATGAGATAATACACAAAATGTTCTTCATACAGAGCCTGACATACAGTAATTTTTTAGGAAGTGTTAGTTTCAATTTTAAATATCTTTTACTCATGGATGAATTATCAACCTTTAAATGACTATGATTTTCCTGGTTAGTGGCAGTAACTGAATCCCTAGAGAGACACTGAAAAAAAAGGGTGATGGAGTCGGAGAGTGGAAGAAGGAAGAACTCAGAAACTGTGAAGTGGAGATTTTTATGGTTGGAAAAGAACTTGAGAAAGATGAACTGAGCCTATATGTACCCGTCTATAAGCTGTGCCAGTTAGAGCATCTGGGATCAGTTGAAGTTATTAGTATCTTAGAAAGGAGCAAAACTTTCCTTTATGACCATTTTTTTCTGTTCTCATCTTTTTCTTTCTTCATTTCTCCTTTTTTTTTTTCTAATGACATCCATTTCAAAAACAATAGCCTCTCTGGATAATCTCAAGGAGAAGGGATTCTATGCACTTAAGGATGAGAGAAATTAGAGGATGAATACAATGTGACCTCCAGATGCAAAATTTAGGGAGTTCAGAAAGAGGTTTAAAATTCAGCGGAGGTTTTTTGTTCTGTTCTCACTTGCTTGAAGGGATTTTCCCCAAAACAATGTTTATTTCTCGTAGAATCTTTACAAATATGAATTGTTTTTCCCATGTTTCATCAATCTGCAGAGTCATGGTACAGGGCATCACCCATATTTACTGACTGCTGGCTGCCACAGGAACTTCAGAACCCAACAAAGCAATTCCCCTGATGTTCCAGAGACATGTCCTGTAAGCTAGCATGGAGCCCCTTTGTGTTTTTCCCAACCTCTTGCTGATGTACACTGTCTATGAAACTCCTTACAAAAAAAAAAATCAGCTGGGCTTGCCAAAAAATATAACATGAATATCTGTTCCCTCTGTAACAGGCCAGGCTCCATGTCAAAGGTGCAGGTTCACAATTCCCCAAAGCTATTACCCAATCTCACCATCAGAGCATTGCATAATATGCAATTATGCAGCCAGAGCATTGCATAAACAATGAAGCACAATTAAAGGCAAATAGCAACACAAAGCATATAACTGCAATATACTTATAGACACATGAATAAAATCATTAACACAAAAGAAGCTCTTATAAATTGAAAAATATACACACTTAGGAAAATTGGCAACAGATATGACACTTTATAAAAAAGAAGTACAAAAAGTTAATAAACATATGGGAAAATCATACCATAATAGGCACCAAAGAAATGCAATTTAAAATATCAGTGATTTTGCCACACATCAACATGAATCAAAATAATAATAATAATGATTTTTTAAAAAATAAATAAAATATCAATGAGATGCCACGTTTTCACCTTTAGAATCTGTCAAAGTTTACACAATAGAGGAGAGGTGGCCTCAATAATAAATTGAGAACACAATAAAACATGGATTTTCATACATTGCCAGTGGGGGTACAGATTGACCTAAAAAGCACATTCATATTTCACACAACGAAGTGATAGTAATCAGTCTAAGTGCTGGTTGTATAATAGCAAAGACCTTCGCAAGGCCCAGTCTGTGGCCAGAGCATTGCAGAAGATGTTTAATTCTATGCAGTCAGCTGTGTTCATACTATAGGTTTTAGCTCCTTTAGAACATGTGGTCCGGGGAAGGCAATGGCACCCCACCCCAGTACTCTTGCCTGGAAAATCCAATGGACGGAGGAGCCTGGTGGGCTGCAGTCTATGGGGTCGCTAACAGTCGGACAGACTGAGCGACTTCACTTTCACTTTTCTCTTTCATGCATTGGAGAAGGAAATGGCAACCCACTCCAGTATTCTTGCCTGGAGAATCCCAGGGATGGGGGAGCCTGGTGGGCTGCCATCTACGGGGTCACACAGAGTCGGACACGACTGAAGTGACTTAGCAGCAGCAGCAGCAGAACATGTGGTCAAACAGAAAGTCAACACTGAAAGCAGAAAAGCCAGCAAAGAAAATTTCAGCTCAATCCCAGATATACTCAGCTCAGCAGCAGGCTACAAATAAGGATGTAGAAGCGGTTATTCATTCTGAACCTGGTTAAGAGGGCAGCAGAGGTGAGGCCAACGGAGCCCAGGAAACCTACCTGGATGACCTCTGACATTGTCTCCAGCTCTGAGGGTCATGATTACTAGAGACTTGCAGAGTAGAAGCACCAGGCACATTACCCCTCACTCCATTACTTTCCTCTTACAGGGAGTTCTCATCTGTTCCCGAGTGATACCTGTCAGAACTGGTTGCAGTTACAGATTCCTCTGTGTCTCTAATGGGATACATTATGCTCTTCTGGCTGCTAGCAGGTGACGGGAGTGGTGATCACAGAAGTGCTAGGTCTGCTTCTGATGAACACAATGGATGCTGTCCCCACGTTAAAGAGCCACATACTCAGAAGAACTATGCAAAAAAGATCATGACTCAGAAAACCACGATGGTGTGATCACTCACCTAGAGCCAGACATCTTGGAATGTGAAGTCAAGTGGGCCTTAGGAAGCATCACTATGAACAAAGCTACTGGAGGTGATGGAATTCCAGTTGAGTTATTTCAAATCCTAAAAGACAATGCTGTAAAAGTGCTGCACTCAATATGCCAGCAAATTTGAAAAGCTCAGCAGTGGCCACAAGACTAGAAAAGGTCAATCTTCATTCCAATCCCAAAGAAGGGCAATACCAAAGAATGTTCAAACTACACCACTATTGCACTCATCTTACAAGATAGCAAAGTAATGTTCAAAATTCTCCAAACCAATCTTCAACAGTACATGAACCATGAACTTCCAGATGTTCAAGCTGGTTTTAGAAAAAGCAGAGGAACCAGAGATCAAATTGCCAACATCTGTTGGATTATCAAAAAAGCAAGGCTTCCAGGAAAACATCTATTTCTACCTTATCGACTGTGCCAAAGCCTTTGACTGTGTATATCACAACAAACTGTGGAAAATTCTTCAAGAGATGGGAATACCAGACCACCTTACCTGCTTCCTGAGAAATCTGTATGCAGGTCAAGAAACAACAGTTAGAACTGGACATGGAACAATGCATTGGTTCCAAATTGGGAAAGGAGTATGTCAAGGCTGTATATTGTCACCCTGTTTATTTAACTTCTATGCAGAATACATCATGAGAAATGCCAGGCTGGAGGAAGCACAAAC
>SJYX01010651.1:125902-137508 GCA_006410675.1 Oreotragus oreotragus
TGAGTCTGAGTGAACTCTGGGAGTTGGTGTTGGACAGGGAGGCCTGGCGTGCTACAATTCATGGGGTCGCAAAGAGTTGGACATGACTGAGTGACTGAACTGAATTGAAAGAGCCTCTTGATGAAAGTGAAAGAGGAGAGTGGAAATGTTGGCTTAAAACTCAACATTCAAAAAACTAACATCAAGCACTGGGCCCATCACTTCATGGCAAATAGATGAGGAAACAATGGAAACAGTCAGACTTTATTTTCTTGGGCTCCAGAATCACTGCAAATGGTGACTGCACCCATGAAATTAAAAGACGCTTGCTCCTTGGAAGGAAAGCTATGACCAACCTAGACAGCATATTAAAAAGCAAAGACATTACTTTGCTGACAAATGTCCATCTAGTCAAAGCTATGGTTTTTCCAGTTGTCATGTATGGATGTGAGATATGGAGAAAATATGAAGAAAGCTGAGCGCCGAAGAATTGATGCTTTTGAACTGTGGTATTGGAGAAGACTCTTGAGAGTCCCTTGGACTGCAAGGAGATCAAACCAGTCAATCCTAAAGGAAATCAGTCCTGAATATTCATTGGAAGGACTGATATTGAAGCTCCAATACTTTGGCCACCTGATGCAAAGAACTGACTCATTGGAAAAGACCCTGATGCTGAAAAAGATTGAAGGCAGGAGGAGAAGGGGATGACAGAGGATGAGATGGTTGGATAGCATCACCAACTCAATGGACATGGAGTTTGAGCAGGCTAAGTTGCTGCATATTGAAGGCTCTAGAGCTCAGGCTCGGTAGTTGTGGCACATGGGCTTAGTTGCTCCCTGGCATGCAGATTCTTCCCAGACCAGGGATCAAACTCATTTCCCCTGCATTAGGCAGATTCTCATCCACCAGGGAAGTCCCTAACTCACTCTCTTTAACAAGCATTTTAATTTGCCACATTTCATTTATCTAATTCTGTATTATTGAACTTTTGTTCTTTTTCAACTTTTCACTATTTAAACAATTTTGTGACAAATGTCTCTGGACATTTTTCCATATATAAGTATTCTTTCCTGTGAATGTGGTGGATTTTAAAACTTTCAAATTTACTAGATGCTCCTAAATTGCTCTTCTAAGTAGTTATACTAATGTACACCATTCATTCTCATCAACACTTGATAATATCATCTGTCTCAGTCATTCTAAAGTTGCTATCTGTCTCATAGATGGAAAATGGTGACATTGTTTTTGCTTCATTTGCAAGTCCCTGATTGCTAGTGAATTTAACATCTGTTCCTAAGATTGTTGGTAGTATTGAGTAGTGAAGTCAACCCTGGATTCAGATTTCTGTATTCTAACCTCAGCTAACCCTTTACTAACTCAGTGATGATGATCAAGTTACTAACTTCTGTGAGTCTCAGTTGCCTCATCTGTTAATAGAAAGAGTATACCATAGACTTCAGAGGGGTGTAGCTGCAGCTGCTGCTAAGTCACTTCATTTGTGTCCATCTCTGTGCGACCCCATAGATGGCAGCCCACCAGGCTCCCCCATCCCTGGGATTCTCCAGGCAAGAACACTGGAGTGGGTTGCCATTGCCTTCTCCAATGCATGAAAGTGAAAAGTGAAAGTGAAGTCGCTCAGTCGTGTCTGACAGTTAGCAACCCCATGGACTGCAGCCTATTAGCCTCCATCCATGATATTTTCCAGGCAAAAGTACTGGAGTGGGTTGCCATTGCCTTCTCCCAGAGGGGTGTTAGAAGGGTTAAATGAGATAATACATGAAAGCACTTATTATAATAAAAAACAAATACTAACTGTTCAATAAATATGAGATATTTCACCTTTTCTTAATTTGTAGCTTATATGTTCACTATTATTCTCATGCTCTGAATATATATTCTTGGGAACTACCCTGGTGATTCAATGGCTGAGACTCCATGCTGTCAATCCATGGGGCCTGGGTTCAATCCCTGGTGGGGGAACTAGATCCCACATGCCACAGTTAAGGATTCACATGCCACAACTAAAACCTGGCACAGCTAAATAAACAAATATTTTAAAAAGAAAATATCTTCTCTCAGTTTATTACTTGTTTTCTTTGTTGCAAAAGTCATATAAGTTAATTCTTAAAATTATATAATAGATGCAAACACATAGCTATTATCTTAGACTTGGAGGCAATGATAGCTAACATTTTGAGGTCTAAAGTTTTTTAATTGCTTTTATTAATATTTTGAAAAATAAAACACAATTCTTAAACAATTTATTGTTTCCATTACTTTTAAAATTCATTTACGCAGTATATATTCTTCTGTTACTTGATTTATTCACTCATTCATTGTAATTCTTAAAATTATATAATAGATGCAAACACATAGCTATTATCTTAGACTTGGAGGCAATGATAGCTAACATTTTGAGGTCTAAAGTTTTTTAATTGCTTTTATTAATATTTTGAAAAATAAAACACAATTCTTAAACAATTTATTGTTTCCATTACTTTTAAAATTCATTTACGCAGTATATATTCTTCTGTTACTTGATTTATTCACTCATTCATTGTGTTTTGACATTTTTCCTCATTGATTTTTTTTCACTGCTGAAAAGCATTCTTTTCACTTTTTTGATGAATAGAATAGAATGACTTATAATGAATAGAATTCTTAATGAACTTATGAGTCTTTTCATTATGGTTTTTCTCAAATAAACGTGTCAAAGATTTCCTTGATCTGCAAGAGGGAAGGCTGCAGAGGTGGACAAGATTCAGGGCAGGAAGGTCTTTGGCAGCTGGACGAAGGAGTTGCACATGGAACCAGTGCAGGCTGTGGCCAGGGGGAGGAAAGTCAGAACTGCAGGTTAGAAAGCCGGCTGTAGCACCCATGGGAATGTTTACCGCCCCCAGAGCCTGTTGTTGAATCCAGGCCCTGCCATTTGAGAAGTGAGGTGGGTCACGCACCTGGAAACCTTGGTTGCTTGGAATGGGCAGCCTGGGAGAGAGTGCTCCAGGCTGGGCCAGGGGAACATGAGAAAGGATACAGCCTTTCAGAGGTATGACAATAGAGTGGGAGGCAAGCAAAGACCTTCCTTTGATTTTTTAATTTTTTTAATACAAATTTATTTATTTTAATTGGAGACTAATTACTTTGCAATATTGTATTGGTTTTGCCATACGTCAACATGAATCTGCCATGGGTGTACATGTGTTCCCCTTCCTGAACCCCCCTCCCACCTCCCTCCCTGTACTATCCCTCTGGGTCATCTCAGTGCACCAGCCCCAAGCATCCAGTATCATGCATCAAACCTGGACTGGCAATTCATTTCATATATGGTATTATACACATTTCAATGCCATTCTCCTAAGTCATCCCACCCTCTCCCTTTCCCACAGAGTCCAAAAGACTGTTCTATACATCTGTGTCTCTTTTGCTGTCTCGCATACAGGGTTATCATTACCATCTTTCTAAATTCCATATATATGCGTTAGTATACTGTATTGGTGTTTTTCTTTCTGGCTTACTTTACTCTGTATAATAGGCTTCAGTTTCATCCACCTCATTAGAACTGATTCAAATGTATTCTTTTTAATGGCTGAGTAATACTCCATTGTGTATATGTACCACAGCTTTCTTATCCATTCATCTGCTGATGGACATCTAGGTTGCTTCCATGTCCTGGCTATTATAAACAGTGCTGCGATGAACATTGGGGTACACGTGTCTCTTTCAATTCTGGTTTCCTCAGTGTGTATGCCCAGCAGTGGGATTGCTGGGTCATAAGGCAGTTCTATTTCCAGTTTTTTAAGGAATCTCCACACTGTTCTCCATAGTGGCTGTACTAGTTTGCATTCCCACCAACAGTGTAAGAGGGTTCCCTTTTCTCCACACCCTCTCCAGCATTTATTGCTTGCAGACTTTTGGATCGCAGCCATTCTGACTGGTGTGAAGTGGTATCTCATTGTGGTCTTGATTTGCATTTCTCTGATAATGAGTGACGTTGAGCATCTTTTCATGTGTTTGTTAGCCATCCGTATGTCTTCTTTGGAGAAATGTCTATTTAGTTCTTTGGCCCATTTTTTGATTGGGTCGTTTATTTTTCTGGAATTGAGCTGTATAAGTTGCTTGTATATTTTTGAGATTAGTTGTTTGTCAGTTGCTTCATTTGCTATTATTTTCTCCCATTCAGAAGGCTGTCTTTTCACCTTGCTTATAGTTTCCTTTGTTGTGCAGAAGCTTTTAATTTTAATTAGATCCCATTTGTTTATATTTGCTTTTATTTCCAGTATTCTGGGAGGCGGATCATTGAGGATCCTGCTGTGATTTATGTCGGAGAGTGTTTTGCCTATGTTCTCCTCTAGGAGTTTTATAGTTTCTGGTCTTACATTTAGATCTTTAATCCATTTTGAGTTTATTTTTGTGTGTGGTGTTAGAAAGTGATCTAGTTTCATTCTTTTACAAGTGGTTGACCAGTTTTCCCAGCACCACTTGTTAAAGAGATTGTCTTTACTCCATTGTATATTCTTGCCTCCTTTGTCAAAGATAAGGTGTCCATATGTGTGTGGATTTATCTCTGGGCTTTCTATTTTGTTCCATTGATCTATATTTCTGTCTTTGTGCCAGTACCACACTGTCTTGATGACTGTGGCTTTGTAGTAGAGCCTGAAGTCAGGTAAGTTGATTCCTCCAGTTCCATTCTTCTTTCTCAAAATTGCTTTGGCTATTCGAGGTTTTTTGTATTTCCATACAAATCTTGAAATTATTTGTTCTAGTTCTGTGAAAAATACCGCTGGTAGCTTGATAGGGATTGCATTGAATCTGTAGATTGCTTTGGGTAATATATTCATTTTCACTATATTGATTCTTCCAATCCATGAACATGGTATATTTCTCCATCTATTAGTGTCCTCTTTGATTTCTTTCATCAGTGTTTTATAGTTTTCTATATATAAGTCTTTAGTTTCTTTAGGTAGATATATTCCTAAGTATTTTATTCTTTTCGTTGCAATGGTGAATGGAATTGTTTCCTTAATTTCGTTTTCTACTTTCTCATTATTAGTGTATAGGAATGCAAGGGATTTCTGTGTGTTGATTTTATATCCTGCAACTTTACTATATTCATTGATTAGCTCTAGTAATTTTCTGGTGGAGTCTTTAGGGTTTTCTATGTAGAGGATCATGTCATCTGCAAACAGTGAGAGTTTTACTTCTTCTTTTCCAATTTGGATTCCTTTTATTTCTTTTTCTGCTCTGATTGCTGTGGCCAAAACTTCCAGAACTATGTTGAATAGTAGCGGTGAAAGTGGACATCCTTGTCTTGTTCCTGACTTTAGGGGAAATGCTTTCAATTTTTCACCATTGAGGATAATGTTTGCTGTGGGTTTGTCATATATAGCTTTTATTATGTTGAGGTATGTTCCTTCTATTCCTGCTTTCTGGAGAGTTTTTATCATAAATGGATGTTGAATTTTATCAAAGGCCTTCTCTGCATCTATTGAGATAATCATATGGCATTTATTTTTCAATTTGTTAATGTGGTGAATTACATTGATTGATTTGCGAATATTGAAGAATCCTTGCATTCCTGGGATAAAGCCTACTTGGTCATGGTGTATGATCTTTTTAATGTGTTGTTGGATTCTGATTGCTAGAATTTTGTTGAGGATTTTTGCATCTATGTTCATCAGTGATATTGGCCTGTAGTTTTCTTTTTTTGTGGCATCTTTGTCAGGTTTTGGTATTAGGGTGATGGTGGCCTCATAGAATGAGTTTGGAAGTTTACCTTCCTCTGCAATTTTCTGGAAGAGTTTGAGTAGGATAGGTGTTAGCTCTTCTCGAAATTTTTGGTAGAATTCAGCTGTGAAGCCGTCTGGACCTGGGCTTTTGTTTGCTGGAAGATTTCTGATTACAGTTTCAATTTCCGTGCTTGTGATGGGTCTGTTAAGATTTTCTATTTCTTCCTGGTTCAGTTTTGGAAAGTTGTATTTTTCTAAGAATTTGTCCATTTCTTCCACGTTGTCCAATTTATTGGCATATAATTGCTGATAGTAGTCTCTTATGATTCTTTGTATTTCTGTGTTGTCTGTTGTGATCTCTCCATTTTCATTTCTGATTTTATTGATTTGATTTTTCTCCCTTTGTTTCTTGATGAGTCTGGCTAATGGTTTGTCAATTTTATTTATCTTTTCAAAAAACCAGCTTTTGGCTTTGTTGATTTTTGCTATGGTCTCTTTTGTTTCTTTTGCATTTATTTCTGCCCTAATTTTTAAGATTTCTTTCCTTCTACTAACTCTGGGGTTCTCCATTTCTTCCTTTTCTAGTTGCTTTAGGTGTAGAGTTAGGTTATTTATTTGACTTTTTTCTTGTTTCCTGAGGTATGCCTGTATTGCTATGAACTTTCCTCTTAGCACTGCTTTTATAGTGTCCCACAGGTTTTGGGTTGTTGTGTTTTCATTTTCATTCATTTCTATGCACATTTTGATTTCTTTTTTGATTTCTTCTGTGATTTGTTGGTTATTCAGAAGCGTATTGTTCAGCCTCCAAATGTTGGAATTTTTAATAGTTTTTCTCCTGTAATTGAGATCTAATCTTAATGCATTATGGTCAGAAAAGATGCTTGGAATGATTTCGATTTTTTTGAATTTATCAAGGTTAGATTTATGTCCCAGGATGTGATCTATCCTGGAGAAGGTTCCGTGAGCACTTGAGAAAAAGGTGAAATTCATTGTTTTGGGGTGAAATGTCCTATAGATATCAATTAGGTCTAACTGGTCTATTGTATCATTTAAAGTTTGCGTTTCTTTGTTAATTTTCTGGTTAGTTGATCTGTCCATAGGTGTGAGTGGGGTATTAAAGTCTCCCACTATTATTGTGTTATTGTTAATTTCCCTTTCATACTTGTTAGCATTTGTCTTTCATATTGTGGTGCTCCTATGTTGGGTGCATATATATTTATAATTGTTATATCTTCTTCTTGGATTGATCCTTGATCATTATGTAGTGGCCTTCTTTGTCCCTTTTCACAGCCTTTGTTTTAAAGTCTATTTTATCTGATATGAGTATAGCTACTCCTGCTTTCTTTTGGTCTCTATTTGCGTGGAATATCTTTTTCCAGCCATTCACTTCCAGTCTGTATGTATCCCTTGTTTTGAGGTGGGTCTCTTGTAGGCAGCATTTATAGGGGTCTTGTTTTTCTATTTATTCAGCCAGGCTTTGCCTTTTGGTTGGGGCATTCAACCCACTTACATTTAAAGTAATTATTGAAAAGTATGATCCCATTGCCATTTACTTTATTGTTTTGGGTTTGGGTTTATATGCCCTTTTTGTGTTTCCTGNTCTTTTCACAGCCTTTGTTTTAAAGTCTATTTTATCTGATATGAGTATTGCTACTCCTGCTTTCTTTTGGTCTCTATTTGCATGGAATATCTTTTTCCAGCCCTTCACTTTCAGTCTGTATCTGTCCCTTGTTTTGAGGTGGGTCTCTTGTAGACAACATATATAGGGGTCTTTTTTTTTTATCTATTCAACCAGTCTTTGTCTTTTGGTTGGGACATTCAACCCATTTATGTTTAAGGTAATTATTGATAAGTTATGATCCCATTGCCATTTACTTTATTGTTTTGGGTTTGAGTTTATATACCCTTTTTGTATTTCCTGTCTAGAGAAGATCCTTTAGCATTTGTTGGAGAGCTGGTTTGGTGGTGCTGAATTCTCTCAGCTTTTGCTTGTCTGTAAAGCTTTTGATTTTTCCTTCATATTTGAATGTGATCCATGCTGGGTACAGTAATCTGGGCTGTATGTTATTTTCTTTCATCACTTTGGGTATGTCTTGCCATTCCCTCCTGGCCTGAAGAGTTTCTATTGAAAGATCAGCTGTTATCCTTATGGGAATCCCCTTGTGTGTTACTTGTTTTTCCTTTGCTGCTTTTAATATTTGTTCTTTGTTAATTTGATTAGTATATGTCTTGGGTGTTTTGTCTTGGGTTTATCCTGTTTGGGACTCTCTGGGTTTCTTGAACTTGGGTGATTATTTCCTTCCCCATTATAGGGGAGTTTTCAAATATTATCTCCTCAAGTATTTTCTCATGATCTTTCTTTTTGTCTTCTTCTTCTGGGACTCCTATGATTCGAATATTGGGGCATTTAACATTATTCCAGAGGTCTCTGAGATTGTCCTCAACTCTTTTAATTCATTTTTCTTTTTTCCTCTCTGATTCATTTATTTCTACCATTCTATCTTCTGCTTCACTAATCTTATCTTCTGCCTCTGTTATTCTACTATTTGTTACCTCCAGAGTGTTTTGTATCTCATTTATTGCATTATTCATTATATATTGACTCTTTTTTATTTCTTCTAGGTCCTTGTTAAGCCTTTCTTGCATCTTCTCAATCCTGTCTCTAGGCTATTTATCTGTGATTCCATTTTGTTTTCAAGATTTTGGATCATTTTCACTATTATTATTTGGAATTCTCTATCAGGTAGATCCCCTATCTCCTCCTCTTTGGTTTGGTTTGGTGGGCATTTATCCTGTTCCTTTACCTGCTGGGTATTCCTCTGTCTCTTCATCTTGTTTATATTGCTGTGTTTGGGGTGGCTTTCTGTATTCTGGCAGTTTGTGGTTCCTCTTTATTGTGGAGCTTCCTCACTGTGGGTGGGGTTGTACGGGTGGCTTTTCAAGGTTTCCTGGTTAGGGAAGCTTGTGTCGGTGTTCTGGTGGGTGGAGCTGGATTTCTTCTCTCTGGAGTGCAATGAAGTGTCCAGTAATGAGTTATGAGATGTCAGTGGGTTTGGAGTGACTTTGGGCAGCCTGTATATTGAAGCTCAGGGCTGTGTTCCTGTGTTGCTGGAGAATTTGTGTAGTATGTCTTGCTCTGGAACTTGTTGGCCCTTGGGTGGTGCTTAGTTTCAGTGTAGGTATGGAGGCGTTTAATGAGCTCCTGTTGATCAATGTTCCCTGGAGTCAGGAGTTCTCTGGTGTTTCAGTATTTGGACTTAAGCCTCCTGCTTCTTGTTTTGAGTCTTATTTTTACAGTAGCCTCAAGACTTCTCCATCTATACAGCACCACTGATAAAACATCTAGGTTAAAGATGAAAAGTTTCTCCACAGTGAGGAACACCCAGAGAGGTTCACAGAGTTATATGGAGAAGAGAAGAGGGAGGAGGGAGTTAGAGGTGACCCGAATGAGATGAGGTGGACTCAAAAGAGGAGAGAGCAAGCTAGCCAGTAATCACTTCCTTATGTGCACTCCACAGTCTGGACCGCTCGGAGATGTTCATGGAGTTATACAGAGAAGAGAAGAGGGAGGAAGGAGACAAAGGTGGCCAGGAGGATAAAGTGGGGGAATCAAAAGGAGAGAGACANCCCGGGACAGAGCTCCGTCCCTACCTCTTTCATTTCTCTTTTTGTCTTTTATATTTTTTCCTACCTCCTTTCTAAGACAACGGGCTGCTTTTCTGGGTGCCTGCTGTCCTCTGCCAGCATTCAGTTGTTCTGTGGAATTTACTCAGCATTTAAATGTTTTTAATGAATTTGTGGGGGAGAAAGTGGTCTCCCTGTCCTATTCCTCCACCATCTTAGGACCACTTTCAAGACCTTCCTTTGAGAGCTGAGGCTCTCAGAGGGAGCTGAAGTCAGATTAGCTGGACGTGGAAACCACCAAACCCTGAACTCCCCTCCAGTGGAGGAAGAGGCCTCCAGGACCTAGTCAGTGCTGCAGTGGACTCCACACTGGGGTCAGGATCAGGATCTGGGGAGCAGAAGAGAGACCGTCACCCAGTAGGAATTGCTCAAGTGACCAATAAGAAGGAGAAAGAAGGGACTTCATCTGGGGAGTGTAGGACACAGCGAGGGCTGGAATGTGCCTGGTGCCCCCGCCTAAGGAGACCGCTTTTCCCAGAAGTAAGGCTATGCAGATGGGCTCTGCTCTCATCAGCCTCTCTCCCCTGTGTGGCTCCCAGCTTTCAACCCAAACCCCAGTCTGGCTCCTGTGGGGAAATATTGGCCCAAGAAACAAATGTAACTCCAATCCCCCTGGGCTTTGTGAGGGCAGGGGACCTTCTCATGCTCAGGAAGGACAGAACCTGAGGTTTCTCTTGCCTTCAGGCAAGACTGAACTCCCTACCCCTTGGCCAGAGATATCAAAAAGGGGGCTCCAAAGACTTCCTTGCTACCTCACTCTCTCAAAATTGAAGGAGGCAAGTTCTTCCTGTTTCCTATCTCAGGTCATTGATGCTACAGTCCTTGCCAAGTGAGGGACCACAAAGGTACCTGACCCCTTCTCTTCTGCTTGAGAAAAGCTTCTTATCAAGTGACTTGAAATGACAGAACATACCCTTATGGGTCTGAGACTGAAGAGGCCAATGGGTAGTTTCAGACCTCCATAGGCACCATTGTTTACTAGACACATATTAAAATGTACCATGTCCTACATCAAATATAATGAAGATATCATTTCTAATATATGACTATCTAAGAGTTGAATGATTTGTCCTTGAATGGGTGAATTTAACTCAGATGACCATTATATCTACTACTGTGGGCAGGAATCCCTCAGAAGAAATGGAGTAGCCATCATGGTCAACAAAAGAGTCCAAAATGCAGTACTTGGATGCAATCTCAAAAACGACAGAATGATCTCTGTTCGTCTACAATGCAAATCATTCAATATCACAGTTATCAAAGTCTATGCCCCAACCAGTAACACTGAAGAAGCTGAAATTGAACGGTTTTATGAAGACCTACAAGACCTTTTAGAACTAACACCCAAAAAGGATGTCCTTTTCATTATAGGGGACTGAAATGCAAAAGTAGGAAGTCAAGAAACACTTGGAGTAACAGGCAAATTTGGCCTTGGAATGCGGAATGAAGCAAGGCAAAGACTAATAGAATTTTGCCAGGAAAATGCACTGGTCATAGCAAACACCCTCTTCCAACAACACAAGAGAAGACTCCACACATGGACATCACCAGATGGTGAACACCAAAATCAGAATGATTATATTCTTTGCAGCCAAAGATGGAGAAGCTCTATACAGTCAACAAAAACAAGACCAGGAGCTGACTGTGGCTCAGATCATGAACTCCTTATTACCAAATTCAGACTCAAATTGAAGAAAGTAGGGAAAACCGCTAGACCATTCAGGTATGACCTAAATCAAATCCCTTATGATTATACAGTGGAAGGGAGAAATAGATTTAAGGTCCTAGATATGATAGATAGAGTGCCTGATGAACTATGGAATGAGGTTCATGACATGGTACAGGAGACAGGGATCAAGACCATCCCCATGGAAAAGAAAAGCAAAAAAGTAAAATGGCTGTCTGGGGAGGCCTTACAAATAGCTGTGAAAAGAAGAGAAAAATCAAGGAGAAAAGGAAAGATATAGGCATCTGAATGCAGAGTTCCAAAGAATAGCAAGAAGAGATAAGAGAGCCTTCTTCAGCGATCAATGCAAAGAAATAGAGGAAAAGAACAGAATGGGAAAGACTAGAGATCTCTTCAAGAAAATTAGAGATACCAAGGGAACATTTCATGCAAAGATGGGCTCGATAAAGGACAGAAATGGTATGGACCTAACAGAAGCAGAAGATATTAAGAAGAGGTGGCAAGAATACACAGAAGAACTGTACAGAAAA
>SJYX01010651.1:139932-192761 GCA_006410675.1 Oreotragus oreotragus
AACTGTGGAAAATTCTGAAAGAGATGGGAATACCAGCCCACCTAACCTGCCTCTTGAGAAATCTGTATGCAGGTCAGGAAGCAACAGTTAGAACTGCACATGGAACAACAGACTGGTTCCAAATAGGAAAAGGAGTACGTCAAGGCTGTATATTGTCACCCTGCGTATTTAACTTATATGCAGAGTACATCATGAGAAACGCTGGCCTGGAAGAAACACAAGCTGGAATCAAGATTGCCGGGAGAAATATCAATCACCTCAGATATGTAGATGAGCCCACCCTTATGGCAGAAAGGGAAGAGGAACTAAAGAGCCTCTTGATGAAAGTGAAGGAGGAGAGAGAAAAAGTTGGCTTAAAGCTCAACATTCAGAATACAAAGACCATGGCATCCGGTCCCATCACTTCATGGGAAATAGATGGGGAAACAGAGGAAACAGTGTCAGACTTTATTTTGGGGGGCTCCAAAATCACTGCAGATGATGATTGCAGCCATGAAATTAAGAGACACTTACTCCTTGGAAGGAAAGTTATGACCAACCTAAATAGTATATTCAAAAGCAGAGACATTACTTTGCCGACTAAGGTCCGTCTAGTCAAGGCTATGGTTTTTCCTGTGGTCATGTATGGATGTGAGAGCTGGACTGTGAAGAAGGCTGAGCACTGAAGAATTGATGCTTTTGAACTGTGGTGTTGGAGAAGACTCTTGAGAGTCCCTTGGACTGCGAGGAGATCCAACCAGTCCATTCTAAAGGAGATCAATCCTGGGTGTTCTTTGGAAGAAATGATGCTAAAGCTGAAACTCCAATACTTTGGCCACCTCATGGCGAAGAGTTGACTCATTGGAAAAGACTCTGACGCTGGGAGGGATTCGGGGCAGGAGGAAAAGGGGGCGACAGAGAATGAGATGGCTGGATGGCATCACCGACTTGATGGATGTGAGTTTGAGTGGACTCCGGGAGTTGGTGACGGACAGGGAGGCCCGGCGTGCTGTAGTCCATGGGTTTGCAAAGAGTCAGACATGACTGAGTGAGTCAACTGAACTGAACTGAGGTAGTGGGGAAGGGAGTGTTAATGGTGTGAATAAGAGTCAAACCTAACTGGTGTGTTTCAGAGATGACTGTAGGACAGAAATCAGAGTATGGACAACTCTTTCTAAAACAATTTTTTCCCGAGAAAAATGAAGATACGGGTGGTAGCTGGCAGGGAAATAGGCCCAAAACAGCTTGCCTTTCTTTGAGATAAGATAATAAAATGTCAATACACTAGCCCCTTTCTTTCTGCCAATTCCAGATAACCATATGCTACTCTTTCTTATTCTTCTCAACAAAATAAAGTGAGAGTTACAAACAAGGTGGACAGAAGCCAAATTCAGGTTTTTTTCTTTTTTTCAAGATAATTACAGTGTCAGATGACTGACTCAATATAACTGACAAATAAAATCTCAGAGACAAGAGAATGTAAGATCAGTCTTATCTGAAACCCTGGAGCCAAACCTGTGTCAAGGAAGTTTAGGTTTCTCCTCTTAGTTTTTCAAAACCTTTATTCACTTCTGAGCTTAAATTTTCACAAACATTTTTTAACAACAACAACGAAAAGCTGTAGTTACACTACAGGTCTCCTGGCACAGGTTGTGTGATACTGTCCTTGCAGTGTAGGCTAAATCGTTGTTATCGAACTCGAATGTGCATAAGAATCACCTGAAATATCTTTTCAAGTGAAATGCTGATCCCAAAGGTGTGTAGGGTGCCAAGATTCTGTACTTCTTAACCACTCCTGGGTGATGCGGGTGACACTCAACCACAGACCCCTCCTTGAGTAGCAGCAAGAGTCTGAGTCACAAGGGAGAAGTTTGCATGAACCAATGACCCCTATATTCTGGTATTCTGTCTAAGGTAATCCCCTCCCCTTGAGTCTGGGCTAAACCCATTAGTTCATTATTCATGAATATCCCAAAAGTGATTGGAAGTCACATTCAAGATTAGGCTGCAAAAGACCCTGGCTTCCACATTTCTCACAGTCTCTCTCTTGCGCTCTTTCTTGCTTGCTTAGATAAAGCCAACTGCCACATGGAGAGCTGCTGTAGGGAGAGGTCCACATGAAATGAAGTGATGAATGAACTGAGCAACAGTCAGGAAGAAAATGAGGCCCTCAATCCAATAGCCTGGCAGGACTTAACCCCACAAACAGTCATGTGTGCTTAGAAGTAGACTCTTCACCAGTTAACTTTAGAAGATCGACTCTTCCAGCTGATACCTTTATTGCAGTCTCCTGAGAGACCCTAATCCAGAGGACCCAGCAAATTTCCTTCAAATTCTTGACCCACAGAAAGTGTAAAAATATAAAATAAATGTTTGTTTTTTCTAAGAACACAAAATTGGGGGGAGGTGATTTACACAGAAATAGATAGATAACTAATACAGAGGAACTGCAAAGATCACAAGAAAACTTGGGGGGATGGTGGTTATGATGATTTTGACTATGGCCTTGGTTTCACAGCTATATTCATGCTTCAGAACTCACCAGACAGCTCATTATATGTCAGTGTACTTCAATAAAGTTGAAAATACATTATAAAAGTGTCTGGGTGGGAGGAGACTTTCACCCAATTACTAGGAGGTTTTATTCCCCTCTACAAATATCCCCTCAGTAGAACAGAGTTCCTTTCCTTAGTGACATGAGGTTTTCTGCGCCCTAAATTCATTCTCTCTTAATAGTACTAAATGAAAACTGACCTTAATTATGTCCCTGAACTCTATTTTATAGGACAACCATCTATTTCTCTCAAATTAGTCTTACTTCAGAACTTGTCCCTGATTAAGCTATAGTTGGGTCACTGATCTGGGAATCTGAAAGTCATCTTGTCCCCATCAATTTGAGCTTATTTCATGAGTCCAGAGCTCAAGCACCCAGTCTTGTGTTCATTTAGTAATAAAAAATAAAATATATATATTTTTTATTATTTAATAAATAATATTTTATTAAAAATAAAAATTGATGCCAGTTCTTTGCTAGATCTTATAAACTGGTGGTACAGAGATGAATCAAACATGGGGCCTGCCTACATGGAGTCCACTGTCTGGTGCCTTTGTGCTTGAGGGACACCCACTGCCTTAGCCCTTCAGGTGTTCTGTCTGATATGCAGTCCCACTGAATCTAGCCAACTGATACATCAGGTGTACCCAGGGACCTTCGACAGGATTTGGATGGAGAGGCCATGTAGGCTGTGTCCTGAGTTTGTTTCTGGTGCCCCACCTTCTGTGACTTCATTCTGGTGCGTTGCCCCAGCCTGTCACTTTGAGGAAAGCCCTCTTCACATCTTTGTTCCTCAGGCTGTAGATGATGGGGTTGAGGAAGGCAGAGATGATGTTGTAGAACAGAGCCAGCTTCTTGTCCTCTTCTGGGGAGGCCTCTGATCCAGGTCTCATGTACATAACCATACATGGAATAGAGAACATGGTGACCACAGTGATGTGGGAGGCACAGGTGGAAAAGGCCTTGGGAAGAGCAGATTCTCAAGATGGCAGCAAATATATTGATGTAGACAATGATGATGAGGGAGAGTGGAACCAACAGAAGGATGAAGCCCAAGAAGAAGTCCACCTGGTCATTGAGAGATGTGTCTGCACAGGCTAACTTCAAGACTGCAGGCACTTCACAGAAGAAGTGATTTATCTCATTGGGTCCACAATAAGGAAGAATCATAGCAGAGACAGTGTATATCAAGGCACAACTAGTACCCCAGAATCCACAGAAGGCCACCATTAACCCACACAGCAAAGGGCTCATGATGACATTATACCTCAGGGGGTGGCAAATGGCTACATACCTGTCATAAGCCATGATTGCAAAAAGCCAAGACTCAGTGATACCTAGCATCAGAAAGATGTACATCTGGGCCACACATCCAACATAAGAAATGGTCTTTTTCTTGGAAACCAGAGGTACCAGCATCTGGGGCACAGTGGTGGTGACATACCCCATATCCAGAATGGATAGGACACTAAGAAAAAAATACATGGGTGTGTGGAGGTGGGAATCCTTGTGTATCAAGGTGATAATGAGCCCATTGCCCAGAAGGGTGACGAGGTAGAGGAAAAGGAAAACACTGAATAGAATAACATTTATCTTTGTGTTGCCAGAGAATCCTAAAAGAATAAACTCAGTAAGAGAGCTGCGGTTTCCCAAAAGGAAGTCCTGCATCCTGCTCCTGGTGTAGAGAAAGAAGAGTCATGATCCACATGGAAGGGTTAAGAACTTTCCCATCTTCTCTGTTCTCTTTGTTATATAACTTCGCTCCTAATGCCTACTTCCTGGAGCAATGCAGTAACTTCCCACTTGTGACTTCCACCCCCTATTCCTACAGCATTTGCTAGAAGCAATTTTTCACTCACTGTGACCTCTGTTCTCTTCAAGTCTCTTCAAGTATGGTGCAGAATATGTGTGGGAAAGAGCACGGGGTGCTTAGAGGAGAAGAAACAGGGGGAGTGGGGATAGGGGATAGATTAGCAGGCTCCAAAAGCCCACTCAGTCCCCAGTCCTTGCTGAGTATGACAGAGCATCAGTGGACTGCAGGTATCTTGTGGTAGGTGACTGTCTTGTTCCCCACTCCTCAATAAGAGATCCTTAGAGAAACATCCCATTTCAAGGTGGTCCCCAAATCCCTGACTCCCCTGAGATCTCCTTGCAGCTCCCTTCCTTCTTTCCCATATCCTAAAAATCCTCATTGCTTCAGTCTCCCCACACTTCCTCCTCCTCTTTGTTGCTACTGGCAGCAGGAAGCCAGATGCCTTGAGGGAGTTGTGCAACCCAGATAAAGACAGAGAGTGAAAGGGCAGTTGGACAGAGAGAAGAAAACAAAAAGGCAAGTCAGAGAGACAGGGAAGAAGAGATGTACAGAGAAGCAAAGGATAGAGCAAGAAGCACAGACATGAAAGGACATGGGGGTGTGAAGATTTGTAGACAGTAGAGAAAACTAGGGCAGGCAGAGGACGGGATGCCCCAAACCGTGGGCCCCCCTGCTGCACCCCCACCATTCTTTACCTGCTGTTGGGCTCTGTGTGAGGGATGGGTCAGGAGTCTGAAGATATTTCCTTCGAAACTCTCCTCCTGGGGGCCTTAATTCCTATGAGGAAAACCCAGTGCCTTCCTAATGAGCTCTCTGTGCTTTTGAATCCCCCAAGCTGTGAACATTAACTTCAAACTCCAACATCTAGTACTCAAAACTGATTAGCTAGTTCCCTGACCCCTCCAGTCTGAGTCCCTACCACTCCCTAAAAGTCTTCCTTTTTCTGTTTTTTGGGTTTTTTTTTATGATGCCAAAGCTCAGTTTTTTGGTACACCAGTACTGAATCATATCTGGAAGACAGAACTTTTTGGTAAAATAGAAAAGGATACCTTTATTATTTTTCCAGGCAAAGGGGGATATAGTGGGGTGCTGACTTGAAAATACATTTATCTCAACTTAGAAATGATTGTGAGAGGTTTTATAGTAATGGTCCAAAAAGGAAGTGATAGGCTCACAGACATTCTTCTGATGGGTTGGTCGTGAAGTAAGTAGGAGTCAAGCATCAGCAACATTCAGGTTCCACCTGGTCTGTGGTCCACAAGCTTGTGGGCAGCATACCACTGCTGATCATTAACTTCTCACTGCTGGAGGGTGTTTCAGTATCTGCAGAACAACTTTAAGATACTTTTGTGTGTGTCCCTTGATGGAGAAACAGGACTTTGCTCAGGCTGCACTATTGTTTCTCTTGACTGTTTCTCCCTGGTCTTGCATCCCTTCCCTTTCCTAAATAGCAACTGCTTAATCTGCCCATTGGAATTCAGGAAAGTCCCAACTTGGAAATTTGAAATTTCCAAGTTGGAAGTTCCAAGTTGGAACTCAGGAAAGGTCATAGAGGCTGAACTAAGGCTATTTCCAGTAACCAAAAAAATGGGGGACACAGAAAATCTTTGTGCCCAGGAGCCCCAGTGTGTCTGGTAAAACTATCATCCAAAAATGAAGAATAAATTGAGGTATTCACAAACAAAAAGGAACTGAAAGAATCTGTTGCTAGCAAGCACTACATGAAATATTAAGGGAGACTTTAAGGCTAAAATGAGAAGCTATTAGTAAATCAAATCATCATTAAATAATAAAGAGTACTGGGAGAGATAATTATAGAAGTAAATATAAAAGAGACTATATGTATTTTTGTTAGTAATTTTTTCTCATGTAATTTAGAAGACAACTGCATAAAATAATAATTATAAATCTGTGTTAATGGGTGCACAATGTATAAAGATGTAATCTGTATGACAATAGGAAAACAAATATACATGAGGGAATGAAGACAAACAAGAGCAAAGTTTTTGTATACGCTTAGACTTAAGTTTCAGTAGATTAGATGGCTATAAGTTAAGATATCAATTATAAGTTTCAGGAAACCCAAACATTTACAGAAGAGTTAATGCGTAACTTTCTGAAATCATTGCTAAAAACTGCAGAGGAAAAAACACTTCTGAACTCAATCTGCCACTGCTAAGTTGCTTCAGTCGTGTCCGACTCTGTGCAACCCCACAGACAGCAGCCCACCAGGCTCCCCCATCCCTGGGATTCTCCAGGCAAGAACACTGGAGTGGGTTGCCATTTCCTTCAATGCATGAAAGTGAAAAGCGAAACTGAAGTTGCTCAGTAGTATCCAACTCTTAGTGACCCCATGGACTACAGCCTACTAGGCTCCTCCATCCATGGGATTTTCCAGGAAGGAGTACTGGAGTAGGGTGCCATTGCCTTCTCCTGGACTCATTCTATGAGACCACAATCCCCTGATGTCAAAACCAGACAAAGATATCACACACAAGAAAAGAAAGAGAAAATTACAAACTAATATTACTGACAAACATAGATGTGAAAATGCTCAACAAAATGCTAGCAAATAAAATCCAAAAGTACATTAAAAGGATCATACACCATGATCAAGTGGGATTCACCCATGGATGTAAGGATTTTTTAATATCTGCAAATCAATCAGTGTGATACACCACATTAACAAATTGAAGAATCTTCTCAATAGATGCAGAAACAATTTTTGATAAAAGTCAATACCTACTTATGATAAAACTCCCCAGAAAGCGGATATAGAGGGAATATACCTCAACATAATAAAGGCCATTTATGACAAAGCTACAGCTAACATCATGCCTAACAGTGAAAAGCTGGCATTCAAACTGGAAAAGAAGTAAAACTGTCACTGTTTCCAGATGACAATATTCTACATAGAAAGTCCTAAAGACATTACCAGAGTGCAACCAAATACCACCAAAAATAAACAAGTAAGACTAAATTATGAGGGAAAGGAGGAAGGACATAGTTTTCTTTAGCAGAGGTGTTCCAATGTTTTAGCCGACACTTGGTTGAATCTTAGGAATGGACAGTGTCTTAAACTCGCTTCCATTTCATGACCAAATTGTAATTGGTACTGAAAAACTTTCTAGGGCTGGAATTGTGCAACTGATTGTTCTAGATGCATGACTTTATGTAAAACATAAAGTTCATAAGGAGTCAACATGTAATTTAAGAGATAATCATCTTATATAAATGGTATATCTGTGGTTTTTAATCTGTACTAGACTTCAAAACTGTGATCTCCTGTTATTGTATGCAACCTTAAACTCCAATTCTGCAGGGGTTCTTCTGTGATTAAATAGGCTATAGTTATAAGTAAATTCAAAGTAATTGAGTTCTTATCTAAAAAGATTACCTTTGTCTGGAGGTGAGCTGCAATGAAACTTCACAACAAACTTTCTCTGGGCATGGAGAGTGAGAGAAAAGAAGCACAGGACACTAATTCATCTGTAATTTACTGTTGGCAAGCACAGCAGTAAATAAACATTGCTTAGTTCTCTGATCTTGATGAATTTTTGACTTGCAGGTGTTAACTGGAAAAGTTATATACGTATAAATCTTGCTTCCTGGATTTGGCAGATATGTGTAATTATATTAAAATGGTTCTAAAACATACACACACAAGATACTATCAGAAAACTAGTAGAACGCCAATGAATTCACTGAACTTGCAGGATACGAAATTAATACATAGAAATCTCTTGCATTTCTATATACTAACAACAAAAGATCAGAAAGGGAAATTAAGGAAACAATCCTATTTACCATCACATCAAAAAGGACAAAATGCCTAGGAATAAACCTATCCAAGTGACAAAAAACTTGTACTCTGAAAACCATAAGACTGTTGAAAAAATCAAAGATGACAAACAGATGGAAGTTCAGTTCAGTTCAGTCGCTCAGTCGTGTCCAACTCTTTGCGACCCCATGAATTGCAGCACGCCAGGCCTCCCTTTCCATCACCATCTCCCAGAGTTCACTCAGACTCACATCCATCGAGTCCGTGATGCCATCCAGCCATCTCATCCTCGGTCGTCCCCTTCTCCTCCCGCCCCCAATCCCTCCCAGCATCAGAGTATTTTCCAATGAGTCAACTCTTCGCATGAGGTGGCCAAAGTACTGGAGTTTCAGCTTTAGCATCATTCCTTCCAAAGAAATCCCAGGGTTGATCTCCTTCAGAATGGACTGGTTGGAAGCTATACCATATTACTGGATTAGAAGAATCAATATTGTCAAAATGACTATACTACTCAAGGCAATCTACAGATTCGATGCAATTACTATCCAATTACCAATGGTATTTTTTACAGAACTAGAAAAAAAATTTACAATTTTTACAGAAACACAAAAGACCCTGAATAGCCAAAGCACTCCTGATAAAGGAAAACAGAGCTGAAGGAATTAGGATCCTTAACTTCAGACTATACTACAAAGCTACAGTAAACACAACAGTATGGAACTGACAAACAAATAGAAATATAGATCAATGGAACAGGATAGAAGGCCCAGAAATAAACCCACACACCTATGGTCAATTAATCTATGACAAAGGAGGCAAGAATATACAATGGAGAAAAGACAGTCTCTTCAATAAGTGGTGCTAGAAAAACTGCACAGCTACTTGTAAAAAAATGAAATTGTAACATTCTTTAACACTATATACAAAAATAAGCTCCAAATGGATTAAAGACCTAAATGTAAGACTGGATATTATAAGACTCCTAGAGGAAAACATATAACACTTTTTTACATAAATCATAGCAATATCTTTTTGGATCTATTTCATAAATAATAGAAATAAAAGCAAAAATAAACAAATGGGACGCAATTAAACTTAAAAGCTTTTGCACAGTAAAGGATACCATAAATAAAACAAAAAGATAATCTAGAGAATGGAAGAAAATATTTGCATACAATGTGACTGACAAGGGGTTAATTTCCAAAGTATACGAAGACCTCATACAGCTCAATATCAAAAAACAAACAACCAAATCAAAAAATGAGGGGAAGCTCTAAACAGACATTTCTCCAAAGAAGATACACAGATCACCAACAAGCACATGTATAAATGCTCAATATCACTAACTATTAGAGAAATGCAAATCAAAACTACAATGAGGTATCTCCTCACACTGGTCAGAATGTCCATCATCAAAAAGTCTACAAATAATAGGCATTGGAGAGGGTGTGGAGAAAATTGAACCTTGGTACACTATTGGTGGGAATGTAAATTGGTGCAGTGACCATGGAGAGTAATATGGGTGTTCCTTAAAAAATTAAACTAGAGTTACCACATGATATATCTGAATCACTGTGCTGTGTGACTGAAAGTAACACAACATTGTAAATCAACTATACTTCAATTAAAAAAAAGAAAAAAGATACAATTATAAATATATATTCACTCAATATCAGAGCATCTAAATATATAAAGGAAATATTGAGAGATCCAAAGTCAGAAATAGATAGCAATATAATAATAATAAGACACTTCAATACCTCATTTTCAACAATGGCTAGAATATCCAGACTATAATTAGTAAGGAGATATTTGACTGGAACTACATTCTAACGCTTTTTTCCAAATGAACCTAACAGATATTAAGAGAATATTCAATTCAACAGTAACAGAATATGCATCCTTCTCAAGCACACATGAAACATTTTCTAGGATAGATCATATATTAGGTCACAAAGTAAGTCTTAACAAAATTAATAATATTGAAATGATACCAAATACCTTTCCAATCACAATGGTATGAAATTAGAGATTTACAACAAGTGAAAATCTGGAAAATTCACAAATACGTGAAAATTAAACAAGATATTTCTGAACAACCAATGGACTGAAGAAGAAATCAAATGGAAAAAAATTTTAATATATTGAAACAAGTGAAATGGAAACACAAAACTTATGGGACACAGAGAAGGCAGTATCTCTGCCTTTTCTCTAAAAAGAAAGTTTATAGCAATAATAAATGCCTACATAAAGAAAACAATCTGAAATAAACAACCTAAATTTACATTTTAAGGAACAAAGTAAGCCCAAAGTGAACAGAAGGAAGGAAATAAAAAAGATTAGAGCAGAAATAAATGAAATACATATCAGAAAAATAATAGGAAAGATTAACAGAACTAATGGCTATATTTTAAGATAGACAGAAATGACCAAATGTTAGCTAAATTAACTAAGAAAAAAGAGAGAAGACAAGATGATAGGTGAATGAGGAGACATATCAACTAGTAGAACAAATATACAAAGGATTATAAGAAACAACTATAAGCAGTTATAAACCAAGAAACTAAATAACCTAAAAGAAATGGATAAATTCCTAATAACATATAACCTGCCAAGAATTAATCATGAAGAAATAGGAAATCCAAACAGACCAATAACAGTATGTAGAATCAGTATCAAACATTTCCAAACACAGAAAATCCTAGGACCAAATGGCCTCTTGGGTGAATAATACCAAATATCAAAGAAGGATTAATATCAACCCTTCACAATCTCTTTAAAAAACAAAAACAGAAGAGTTGGAAACACTTCCAAACTTATTTTATGAGGTCTGCAGTACCTTGCCAAAATCAGATAAGGATGCCAGAAGAAAAGAAGATTACAGGCTAATATCCCTGATGAACATAGATGCAAAAATACTAGCAAATCAAATTCAACAGCATGCTGTATGGATCATATACCATAACCAAGTGAGATTTATTCCAGGATGCAAAAATAGTTCAATATACACAAATTAATAAATGTGATATATCACATTAAAAGAATGAAGGGTAAAAATTATATGATCATTTCAATAGATGTATAAAAAGCTTTTGACAAAATTCAACATCTTCCATGATAAAAATTCTCAACAAAGTAGGTATAGATGGAATGTACCTCAATGTAACAAAGGTCACATGGGATACGTTCAGTTCAGTCGCTCAGTCATGTCCAACTCTTTGTGACCCCATGAATCGCAGCACGCCAGGCCTCCCTGTTCATTAACATCTCTCGGAGTTCACTAAGACTCACGTCCATCAAGTCCTTGATGCCATCCAGCCATTTCATCCTCGATCATCCCCCTCTCCTCCTGCCCCCAATCCCTCCCAGCATCAGAGTCTTTTCCAATGAGTCAACTCTTCGCATGAGGTGGCCAAATTACTGGAGTTTCAGCTTCAGCATCATTCCTTCCAAAGAAATCCCAAGGTTTATCTCCTTCAGAATGGACTGGTTGAATCTCCTTGCAGTCCAAGGGACTCTCAAGAGTCTTCTCCAACACCACAGTTCAAAAGCATCTATTCTTTGGCGCTCAGCCTTCTTCACAGTCCAACTTTCACATCCATACATGACCACAGGAAAAACCATAGCCTTGACTAGGCGGACCTTAGTCGGCAAAGTAATGTCTCTGCTTTTGAATATACTATCTAGGTTGGTCATAACTTTTCTTCCAAGGAGTAAGTGTCTTCTAATTTCATGGCTGCAGTCACCATCTGCAGTGATTTGGAGCCCCCAAAAAGAAAGTCTGACACTGTTTCCTCATCTATTTCCCATGAAGGGATAGGACTGGATAACATGATCTTCGTTTTCTGAATGTTGAGCTTTAAGCCAACTTTTTCGCTCTCCTCTTTCACTTTCATCAAGAGGCTGTTTAGCTCCTCTTCACTTTCTGCCATAAGGGTGGNGGTTGGTCATAAATTTTCTTCCAAGGAGTAAGCGTCTTCTAATTTCATGGCTGCAGTCACCATCTGCAGTGATTTTGGAGCCCCAAAAAGATAAAGTCTGACACTGTTTCCACTGTTTCCCCATCTATTTCCCATGAAGTGATGGGACTGGTGCCATGATCTTTGTTTTCTGAATGTTGAGCTTTAAGCCAACTTTTTCACTCTCCTCTTTCACTTTCTTTAAGAGACTTTTTAGTTCCTCTTCACTTCCTGCCATAAGAGTGGTTTCATCTGCATATCTGAAGTTATTGATATTTCTCCCGGCAATCTTGATTCCAGCTTGTGTTTCTTCCAGTCCAGCGTTTCTCATGATGTACTCTGCATAGAAGTTAAATAAGCAGGGTGACAATATACAGCCTTGATGTACTCCTTTTCCTATTTGGAACCAGTCTGTTGTTCCATGTGCAGTTCTAACTGTTGCTTCCTGACCTGCATACAGATTTCTCAAGAGGCAGGTCAGGTGGTCTGGTATTCCCATCTGTCTCAGAATTTTCCACAGTTTATTGTGATCCACACAGTCAAAGGCTTTGGCATAGTCAATAAAACAGAAATAGATGTTTTTCTGGAACTCTCTTGCTTTTTCCATGATCCAGCAGGTGTTGGCAATTTGATCTCTGGTTCCTCTGCCTGTTCTAAAACCAGCTTGAACATCAGGAAGTTCACGGTTCATGTATTGTTGAAGCCTGGCTTGGAGAATTTTGAGCATTACTTTACTAGCATGTGAGATGAGTGCAATTGTGCGGTAGTTTGAGCATTCTTTTGCATTGCCTTTCTTTGGGATTGGAATGAAAACTGACCTTTTCCAGTCCTGTGGCCACTGCTGAGTTTTCCAAATTTGCTGGCATATTGAGTGCAGCACTTTCACAGCATCATCTTTCAGGATAGTCATGTGTGAACGTGAGGGTTGGACCATAAAGCTGAGTGCCGAAGAATTGATGCTTTTAAACTGTGGTGTTGGAGAAGACTCTTGAGAGTCCCTTAGACAGTACGGAGATCAAACCAGTCAATCCTAAAGGAAATCAGTCCTGAATATTCACTGAAGGACTGATGCTGAAGCTGGACCTCCAATACTTTGGCCACCTGACGGGAAGAGCCGACTCATTGGAAAAGACCCTGATGCTGGGAAAGATTGAAGATGGAGGACAAGGGGATGACAGTGGATGAGATGGTTGGATGGCATCACTGACTTGATGTACATGAGTCTGAGTAACCTCTGGGTGTTGGTGATGGACAGGGAAGCCTGGTGTGCTGCAGTCCATGGGGTTGCAAAGAGTTCGACATGATTTAGTGACTGAACTGAACTGAGCCCATACTTGGTCTCCAGAAAATTAAAAAAAAAAAAATCTTCCTAAGGCCCACTTGACTTCACATTCCAGGATGTCTGGCTTTAGGTGAGTGATCACACCATCATGACATCAGCTATGATAATTTCACTTAGGCAGAACTTAATGACAGAAGTATCCAGAATACCTACCTAAATACTGCGAGAAAGTATTATAAACAATTATTTTAAGCCTGACATTTGAATAAAACTTTATGTTTTCCAAATTACTTTTGTGTCCCTCCTGGCTTCTTGTAGTAACTGAGACAGGTATGATAGAATTATTTATCTATTTTGCCATTTTATCTCTTTCCTCTTATTTTTACATTAATTAGTGACAACAACTACATAGGCAAGTTAGGATTCACATTTGCTAATTAGTCCTATGGCATTGGCTTCATTATAACATACAGTCCAGAAATTCATTCCAGACGTGAGCTTTTGGTAGCCAAGCCACAGTCTATACGCAATGGAGTGTCTGTCCACCATGACACTTCATCCTGGGAAATTCAGGGCATCTGCCTCCCATCACCATGGATCAGTTTAGGTATATCACTGCAACTAAATTCAGCCATAGGAGCCAAAGAGGCCCATTAGCATTCCAGTCTAGGTGTCACAATATAACCAGCAGGTATTTCAGACCATATTGAATCAGCCAAATAGGGTATGTTATCCCTTATCTGGAGACTTTTGTACAATCAGATGACACATTCTAATGCAAAGACAGGGAGGCATAAAGGAGAGAAGAAAAGGCTCCCCTTACCCCACTTTTAGTTCACATACTTTTGGAGAGAACTGATCTCTGCTGCTGCTGCTGCTGCTGCTAAGTCGCTTCAGTCATGTCCGACTCTGTGTGACCTCATAGACGGCAGCCCACTTTGTTAGGATAGGAGTGAAGCTCATTCCAGCTTTCTACATCCTAGAAAAGTCTATATTAAATAATTAAATAAAAATAATTTAAAAAAATTAAAGAAAAGTTTTTTTTCTACAGGTGTGCTTGCAAACTCCCAATGTAGAAGAGGTCACCTCAGCATTATATGAAAAGTGAAGTTACTTTAATTAAAAAAGGAAAGGATTTTAGTGTGGTGATGAATGCTAGAAAGGACTGATTGGTGCCCTTAAATGCTGCATAACTTAAAAACAGTATTTTGAAAGCCAGGTTTTATCCTAGGGCAAAATTTTAGAGGTAACTTAATAATCCATAAAGCAGACTTATTCAAAAAATGCTGATATCATCCCCTGGCATGCAATTTTGCTATAATCCTATAGCTCTTGCAAAAGGCATTGTTCTACTAGGTAGTATCTGTCTGTCCTTTACATGGCAAATCCTCAGGTATAAATTTTTACATAGTACACCCCCTTTCAATAATTGAACCTCATGTTCAGAGTGCTGTACTTTCGAAGGGTATAGAGATCATAGGGAAAGAGGATTAATACTTAGGCAAGGCTCAGAAAGAGGGAGAACACAGGAGTTACAGAGAGGAATGGATTGCTTAATAAGGATTTCAAAAGAAAGCTTTTACTTTATTCAGAATTGTTAACTCGACTCAGGACACATGAAGCAAAGGCAGTGTTTCTAGTAAAGGGTTTGTGTTTCTGAGACTTCAGATCCATCCAGGTCTCCATGATGGCACCAATGCCGTTGACTAGTGAATTTAATTTTTCTTAAAGAATGCTGGCTCTGGGAAAGTCCAGTGGGGGTACTTTAGAAGAAGTATTCAGGAAGTCTGCAGGGGCGCAGTCCCATCATAGGCTGTGAATGGTGTCCCTGAGACGATATACTTCGTTTAGACACATGTACATACTTTTTGATTTTTAAAAATTTAATTTTCAATTAATTTTTATTGAAGTATAGTTGCTTTACAGTGTTGTATTAGTTTCTGTGTGCTGTGCTGTCCTTAGTCACTCAGTCATGTCTGACTCTTTGTGACTCCATGGACTACAGCCCACCAGGCTCCTCTGTCCATGGAATTCTCCAGGCAAGAATCCTGGAGTGGATTGCCATTCCCTTCTCCAGGGCATCTTCCTGACCCAGGGATAGAACCCAGGTCTCCTGCACTGCAGGCAGATTCTTTGCCACCAGGGAAGCCTGTGTTAGTTTCTACTGTATAGTGAAATGAATCACCCATACATGTACATAAATCCCCTCCCTTTTGGACTTCTTTCCCATTCAGGTCACCCCAGTGCATTGTTGAGTTCCATATTCTATACAGTAAGTATACACTATTGATACTACATATATAACAGATAGGACTTCCTTGGTAGCTCAGCTGGTAAAGAATCTGGCTGCAATGCAGGAGACACTGGTTCAATTCCTGGGTCAGGAAGACATCCTGGAGAAGGGATAGACTACCCACTCTAGTATTCTTGGACTTCCCTGGTGGTTCAGATAGTAAAGAATCTACCTGCAATGCATAAGACTTGGGTTCGATCCTTGGGTTGGGAAGATTCCCCTGGAAAAGGGAATGGCTATCCACTCCAGTATTCTGGCCTGAATATTGGGCAGAGGAGCCTGGTGGGCTACAGTCCTTAGGGTAGATAACTAATCAAACCTATATTTTAATGGTGGTTTTTCTTCTGAGTGACCTTGAGCAAAGTCACTTCACCTCTCTGATTCTCAGTTTACTCATCAGTGACAAGAAACTGATAATCCTTATGTCTTAGTGTTACTTGGTGGATGAAGTGATAAAATCTGTAGCACATCTGCTACAAGGCCTGACACTAAGGAAATGCTCAGTCAGTATAAGTTCACCTCTCCTTGTCCCCTTTTTGGGAGCTGTGCAAAGAAGGGGATGCAAACTTGTCCTCTGACAAGCCCTGTCCCCTGGAATCTTGGTTTTACAAAATACACAATTTTACATTTGTACCTTTAGGAACCTGGAGGCATCTGCTGAATGGGTTGAGGTTTGCACTTGTGCCCCATGGTGATGCCATTATGTAAAATATTAATAATTGCTTTCATTCTGCAATTTGGAAATCAGAGCAATTGTCCCTTTGGCTCACTGTTGGACTGAATCTATCCCTTGGTGATGTGTGTATAACTGGGGTCAGAGATCGCCAAGGGCTTGGGTCTTCTGCATGAAAGTTGATTAAATTAGCTAAGACTGTCTGGGTCAGACTGATCTAGGTCTGAATCATGGCTTTGCCAATTTTTAGCAGCAGAATCCAAAGCAAATTCCTATTCCTCTCTAAGTCTTAATGGTCTTGGTGACAGACTGGGAGAGGGATGCAATGTCTACTTCATAGGTTGAGATAATCAATGAGGTCAGGCATATCACGCACTCACAAATGTTATATAAACAGTTCATTGCCTGTTTACCATTTACCGTGCTTAGCAGTGGGTTAAGCACTTCATGGGGTTTCCCTGGTGGCTCAGATGGTAAAGAATGCCTGCAATGCGGGAGACCCAGCTCAGTCCCTGGGTCAGAAAGAACCCTTGGAGAAGGGAATGGCTACCGACTCAACCCACTCCAGTGTTCTTGCCTGGAGAATCCCAGGGATGGGGGAGCCTGGTGGGCTGTCGTCTCTGGGGTNGTAAAGAATGCCTGCAATGCGGGAGACCCAGCTCAGTCCCTGGGTCAGAAAGAACCCTTGGAGAAGGGAATGGCTACCGACTCAACCCACTCCAGTGTTCTTGCCTGGAGAATCCCAGGGATGGGGGAGCCTGGTGGGCTGTCGTCTCTGGGGTTGCACAGAGTCGGACACGACTGAAGTGACTTAGCAGCAGCAGCAGCAGCAACCAGTATTCTTGCCTGGAAGATAGGAGCCTGTCACTTTATATATGGATTATATAGTTAGTGCCCATTACAGCTCTGTAAGGTAGGTGATATTAGTATTCCTGTTGTGCAGAGGAGGAGGCTGAGGTAAGTTACTCAGTCAAGATGTGGAGGTGATGGGCTGGGAACCCCCGTCTGTACTCTGAACCCCATTGCCGTGCTCCCTTCCATGTTCTCTGGCTTCTGCTTCTCCCCAAACGACTGTGGGACTTAGAAATAAGCTGTGATGTTTGGTGACATGTTAGTAGGTGGCATGCCTAATATTGCCTTCTGAAAGGAGATTTTGGAGCATTGCAGCTACTCTCAGAGTAGAGACAGTAGCAGAAGGTATTTCCGGGACAACCTCCTGATATGGTAAGCTTTCACTCCCTGGTCTATCAGGCATTTGAAGCCTTAGGTTGGTAAGTTCTCCTTATGGGCAGGGCAAAGACTCTGAGGGCTAAACAGACTGGGCAGACACCAGTGTCATTCTTCCCACAGGCCAAGGGAAAGAGTGATGTTTTTAGGGGAGCAGAATGACCAGAAGGAGCTCTGTCTGAAGCCTTAACCTCTTTAAAAACATTTCTGAAGTTTATTTTTCTTTAGATCAATCTTGTTAAGTGGAGGGGGTGTTCCCTAGCTGGTAAAATAACATTATGCATTGAATCAGAAGCTTCTGCACTTGGCAGATAGTCTACAAAGGAGAGATGACATTTGGTCCTGATTTTTCTTACCATTTTTCTATCAGGTCCCTTAACACACGGCTAGTGCTATGAGGTGCAGTGACAAATTAACCTCCTTTGGAGGCTCCTTCACCCTCCAAAGCACTGTCTCCTAAGGAAGGTAACTTGAGAATGGTTCCTCTATACAGAAATTATTCTAGGAGTTGTAATTTATGAATGCATTTTTGAGGGTCTCTTCATTTTCTCCAAAACTATGTTAATGAACTAGAATATTTCATTTCAATATGCTGGGCATTGAATACAGTGATAGCACCTGACCCACAATTAGAAACGTAGTCTTTTCTGGTACAGAATCATTTATAGACTTTCCTAAGTCTCATTTAGACCTATGTTACACAGCCAGATTAATGATACAGAGGTAACATCAGAAGTTCTCTACATGAAATTCCTTTCTTTGTAAAAAAAAAACAAAAACAAAAAACTGAATTGATGACCAAAGCTTTAACTGCCTTAAATAATTGATCCACCATACAAAGAAATGTCATAGAAGCTTCCCAGAGAAGTAGGCCTCCCAGAAGAAAACATTAAACCCTTACTGTTTTTCCTCAGTATACACTCCTGACTCTTACCGACTATTGTTGATAGTTGAGCAGAAACAATAAAATCATTTGTAGTCCTCTCAAATGTGTAGCCATAAACACAATGATCACTATTTATTTCACATACATTTTAGTCTAGCTATATATATACATCCTCTAGAATTTTTGCATCTTTGAAAAAATAGATATAATTTACTCCACTTTGTAAATTAGGAAAAGGAGGCTAAAGTAAAGAGCGTTAAGTAAATTGCTTAATATCACTTAGCTAGTATGTTGTGGAACCAGATTCAGACTTAGTCTGAATTGCTTCAAGGCTTCTATTCTATTACTTTGTAGCCACTAGAGGGTATCATGAAGGAAAAGATTCAGTTCTATTCTTTTAATACCTTACATGTAGCTAAAGAGCTAAGACATAACCATCACAATAAAAGGTTGAGAACTTATTTTATGTCAGGGATTCTGCTCAACTTTCTGTAGAGAATTTCTCATTTAATTATCTCAGCAACCCCATGAAGTACATAGTACTACTGTTCCAAATTGACAAATGATGGCAGATAGCTTCCTTTATATGGTGGATTGGATCTGAGCTTCAAAGACAAGCAGTCTGACTCCCGAGTCTATTCTTTAAACTACCATCACTCCCCAGGACTGTTGATCTGGGCCACAGATAGTTCAGAAGACACTTTAGTTGAAGTCAGGCTAAGTGAGGGTTCAATGGTAACTGCAGTTAGGGAGCTGAGGGGTCAAGATGATGATATTAAGTTGTCCATGGCAATAGACCTTTCAGAATCATGGACAGCCACCTAGAAAGACGGTTATAGTTTGTCTAAGTCAGGTAAAGCCATTATCTTCAAACAAGGTTAATGTCTCCTATCCACTATTTTTATTATTAATCGACCTTCCCTCACTTGTTGCTTGGCTCAGCACCTCAGAATTCATGGAATCATTCTCAACATCCTCAAGAACCCTTGATGTCTATATTGATGTCCACTGATATATAGATCATAGAGCAGGGTGGTGGAGGAGGAGGAGTAGTGATAAGTGTATGGGAATGGGAGAATTCTCAGCCCTCTTAATCCATTGGTTTGTCCCCTAACCATCCATTTTCCTTTAATTCAGTATAATATTAAAACTAAAACCAGGGTCCTGACAGTAAATGTGAACAGTTTAAAGGAGTAGGATTGCAGAATACAGGCAATGTCACAAGGAAGTCCGTGATTAATTGCTGACTGGAAGGTACAGTCAAATGCCACTGGAGGGTGAAATCATTGTAAGCTGCAGTGATCTCAGGAGACAGTGGAGGGATGTATTTGTCTGAGTGTAGACAAGGAGGGGGTATTTCACAAAAAGGTAAAGAGCACAGAAAAAAAGTACGGGGGAGCTATAAAATGTCTAGTGGGGAATAAACAGGCTGACTTTTTTTTCCCCCCTGGAAACTCATTTGTGAATGACCAGACTTGAGTCTTAACTATATGTATGTACACAAAATGCAAGCAGAATGAAAAAGCATCAGCTATGCTTTCAAGCCACTGGGTGCTGGTGTGGATACAGAAGGGCTCATGCACCTCTTTAGCCAGACAGCTCTATTAGCCCTGGATTTCTGCTATAATTATAAAGCATCATTAGAGACAAGCTGTGCTGTAACATTTCTCCCAAAGCATCCAGGGGACCCAGAGAAGCTGGATTGTCATTTGCAGGAGACAAATGACAATGATCCCCTGGGATGTAATGTGCAGAAAAAATGCAATCCTATTATGAGACTGTCATTGTAAAGGTTTCTTCTGTTCCCAGCTCAGACAGAGGAGGGAGACAGGGTACCATGTTAACAAGAGGAAAGAGATCTTAACCAGAGTACAGAAAGATCCCTGCCATTTCAGAAAAACAATTCTTTGGGATTGAGTAAAATTAAATGCTTCAGGGAAAAAAATGTTTTGATGTATAAGAGAAAGAATATGGCTTAACAGGTAAAGTTTCTCTTCTGATGGACCTGAAAAGCCTTGGTGATGAAATTTAATTTCCACTTTCTTTGAAGAGATCAGAAACTCCATTGTGTAGTGAAGAGTGTTCCCAAGTGGAATTGGGTCCATTTTTAAGAGATCCATTAGTTAGTAAGATACATTGTCTTTAATTTTAAGAATGAAAAAGAAGACCATGTTTTACTTGGCTTTCTGTGTTGTGTGATAGGTCATGTTCATTCTCAACCCACTGGGAAATGTGTGTAAGTATATTTGTGCACATGGAGATGCAAACTTTGACACCTAATGTGGTGAATATTAACATATTCATCCTTTACCAAGAGGTCATCCAGATTATTTCATGCCTGATGCCTTCTACCCAGTGAAGTACCAGCAAGGTATATAGGGAAGGACAGGAGCTTTGGCACTGGAGAGATTCAAATTCCAGCTCACCCACTTTCTAACAGTGGATCTTTGGCAAGTTAACTTTTCTGAGCCTCATTTTCCTCATCTGTGCCATGGGGTTACTTATTCTCTGAGTGAAACATTTGGGATAGTGCCTGATGTATATGAAGTGCTTAAGAAATATCCATGACACATTCCCACATTACAATCAAAAGCAGTTATTTTGTGGCTTCCTTTGTGAGGTGGTGGACACTTAACACTCTTCTGATTTTCCTTTGAAATAAAACCACCTATTCCCTCATCTCAGTCCATGTGGCTTGGGTAGAGAGCTTTCTTTACTGTGGAGGTAGATATACCTTCTTCAGTCATGGTTTTCCTTGTTCCTGCCCACCCTGATTGGTTCAGGGATGAACACATGACCCAATATGGGCCAATGAGACCTGATTCCAGCGCTTTTATGGATCTTTCTGGAGGGAGAAACTCTATTCTTCTGGTGGTTAAGAATGTATCAGATGGTTGCTCAAAAAGTTATACATAGAATGACAACATGACTCATCAATTCTATTTCCAGAAAAAATACCAGAAACAATTAAAAACAGGTGTTCAAACAAAAGCTTATATATGAATTTCATAACAGCTTTATTCATAATAGTGCAAAGGGGAAAACAACTCAAATGTCCATCAACAGATGAATGACTAAATAAAATGGATAAAAATTCCATATAATGGAATATTGTTCAACCAATAAAGGAAGAAGTATCAAGGCATGCTACACCATGGTTGAACCTTGAAAACATTAGTTAGTGACAGCTTTGTAGGCACCCACCACCTGCTGAGAGAAAAAGGCTAACACTCTTAACACAAATGGAAGGAGAGTGTTTTCAGGGCCAGACAGCTCCATTCTCCCCATAGAAAGGAAGGTGACATGCTCTTTGAATCCTAGCCTCCATTTTTCTCTTTTCATGAGCTTATTGAATAAGACCAGCTCAAATGCTCCCTTTTCCAGGAGAAATTCAAAGTTGACCTTAGTCACTCACTGTCGTAGGGTGAAATATTTTGTAAATATCTGTTTCCCACAAAGATTAGGGGGCTATTGAAAGTAGCAGCCATGTCTTATTCTTGTTTGTATCCCTCACCTGTGATGCCTACTATGGTGCCTGACACTAGTGTTTTCTCAATGAATACTGAATTTGAAGAGAACATTGGTCACAATTGTGTGTGAGAGTAACACATAAGTGATTTTAGATCTAGTTTTGTTGAACACTTAGCATGATTCCTTAAAGTATGCATTTTATTGTATAAACTATAGCCATATGTGTATCTACCTATAACCTACACCTATATCTCCTTGACACCTATATGTTCACCTACATCTATACCAATACCTGTGTCTACATCTATGTCTGAGTAATACTCCCTGAGAGAAACTGAAACTCTGCCTCATCTATGAAACCCACTATACTGTTGAACCATCCCCCAAGAAGAAGAAATGCAAAAAATCAAAACGGCTGTCTGAGGAGGCCTTACAAATAGCTATGAAAAGAAGAGAAGCAAAAAGGGAAGGAGATAAGGAATGATACACCCATCTGTCCCTGAGAGAAACTGAAACTCTGCCTCATCTATGAAACCCACTATACTGTTGAACCATCCCCCAAGAAGAAGAAATGCAAAAAATCAAAACGGCTGTCTGAGGAGGCCTTACAAATAGCTATGAAAAGAAGAGAAGCAAAAAGGGAAGGAGATAAGGAATGATACACCCATCTGAATGCAGAGTTCCAAAGAACAGGAAGGAGAGATAAGAAAGCCTTCCTCAGTGATCAGTGCAAAGAAATAGAGGAAAACAATAGAATGGGAAAGACTAGAGATCACTTCAAGAAAATGAGAGATACCAAGGGAACATTTCATGCAAAGATGGGCTCAATAAAGGGCAGAAATGGGATGGATCTAACAGAAGCAGTATATATTAAGAAGAAGTGGTAAGAAAACACTGAAGAACTGTACAAAAAAGATCTTCATGACCCAGATAATCATGATGGCGTGATCACTCATCTAGAGCCAGACATTCTGGAATATGAAGTCAAGTGGGCCTTAGGAAGAATCAGTATAACAAAGCTAGTGGAGATGATGGAATTCAAGTTGAGCTGTTTCAAATCCTAAAAGATGATGCTCTGAAAGTGCTACACTCAATATGCCAGCAAATTTGGAAAACTCAGCNTAATTTCATGGCTGCAGTCACCATCTGCAGTGATTTTGGAGCCCCAAAAAATAAAGTCTGACACTGTTTCCACTGTTTCCCCATCTATTTCCCATGAAGTGATGGGACCGGATGCCATGATCTTCGTTTTCTGAATGTTGAGCTTTAAGCCAACTTTTTCGCTCTCCTCCTTCACTTTCATCAAGAGGCTTTTTAGCTCCTCCTCACTTTCTGCCATAAGGGTGGTGTCATCACCATATCTGAGGTGATTGATATTTCTCCCGGCAATCTTGATTCCAGCTTGTGTTTCTTCCATTCCAGCATTTCTCATGATGTACTCTGCATATAAGTTAAATAAGCAGGGAGACAATATACAGCCTTGATGTACTCCTTTTCCTATTTGGAACCAGTCTGTTGTTCCATGTCCAGTTCTAACTGTTGCTTCCTGACCTGCATACAGATTTCTCAAGAGAAATGATGCTAAAGTTGAATCTCCAGTACTTTGGCTACCTCATGCGAAGAGTTGACTCATTGGAAAAGACTCTGATGCCGGGAGGGATTGGGGGCAGGAGGAGAAGGGAACGACCAAGGATGAGATGGCTGGATGGCATCACGGACTCTATGAACGTGAGTCTGAGTGAACTCCGAGAGATGGTGATGAACAGGGAGGCCTGGCGTACTGCGATTCATGGGGTCACAATGAGTCGGACACGACTGAGCGACTGAACTGAGCTGAATATACTCAATGGAAAGAAGCTAAAAGATTTCTCTTCTAAGATCAGGACAAGTGTGCCTACTCTCACTACTATTCAACAGAGTACTAGGATTTTTAGCCTGAACAATTAGGCAAGAAAAAGAAATAAGGAAATAAAAGACAAGAAAATCAGGAAAGAAAAAGTAAAAATGGTATCTGTTTGCAGATTATATGTATATAGCAGACATAATCTATATCTCTATCTATAAAACTAAAGACTTCACCCAAAAAACTTAGAACTAATTCAGTAGAATTAAGTACTGTATAAAATTTCATACCCATAAATTTTAAAAAATATAGATTCAATGAGTAGTTTTTTAGAACAATTTAACTGATCAAATCTCACAAGAAGAAGTAAAATCTCAGAATAGACCAAAAATCAAGTATATATACTTTCTAAAAAGTTTTGGGGTGCAGACATTTTGTAAATGAATGCTACTAATCCTTTTACAGAACAGACTCTTCCCATGTTAACACAAACTGCCTCTGATTGTAGGAAAAGATGGCTGCTTCCTAGATTACAAGACTGTTACTGTAATAGGCAAAGAAAGAAGGATTATACAAAATGTGAAAGTTAAAGGCCAATCTTTTCCTTACAAATAGATACAAATAAACTTAAACAAATATTAACTGAAACGTAGCGGTATATTAAAATAATAATGTATCATAACTAAGTAGGGTTTACCTGTTGAATGCAAAATGATTCCAAATTTAAAAATATACTAATGCATGTCCTGTGTTTTTAGATTCAAGAAATAAGATTATGTATAAGTTGAACAAAGAAAACAAAGATAAAATACCTTCCAATTATTACCAATGTAAAGGAAAATAATATTTATAATTGCTATAAAATTATACTTTTTAAAACTTTCATTTGATATTAAGAATTTAAATTTAAGAAACTTATTTTAAAAATATATAAGAAAGCTATATAATTTTACTAATAAATAAATGTAGAATATATATGAATGGGAAACTTCAATATTGTAAATATGTCACTTCTGCAATTTATTAACTCAAAACCCAGACTAAGTCCCAAAAATGTATTTATGGAAATCAGCTGGTTCTAAAGTTCCTGTGGAACATAAAATATGTAAAAATAGCAAAAAGAAAAAATGACAAAAGAAAACTTGTCCTGCTAGGAAAGATAGGAAAACATACTAATTGATCAATAAAAGAGTAGCGTTCAAATTGAAGTCATAATTCCTTGGATCATTAGAATATAGTAATGATGGAATTTCAGATCACTTGGGTAAAGAATATGCTATTCAATAAACATTTGTACAACTAGCTCTCAACCTGGAGAAAATATTAGATCTTTTTCCCATCCCACAACAAAAAAATAATTCTTGATAAATTAAAGAGCTAAAAGTATATAAGAAAAATGTAAAATATTTTTTATAGTTTTAAGATGTAGATTAATTCCTAAGTAAGATCTCATACACAGCCATAAGGAAAAAGACTGATTGGTTTGACAACAAAAAAATAGCAAAAACCTCAAAAGAAAAAATGAATAAAATGGGAGAAAATAATTATAACATGGGTTTCCCTGGTGGTTCAGACAGTAAAGAATCTGCTTGGGGCTGGTGTATGGGGANTGCTATAAAATTATACTTTTTAAAACTTTCATTTGATATTAAGAATTTAAATTTAAGAAACTTATTTTAAAAATATATAAGAAAGCTATATAATTTTACTAATAAATAAATGTAGAATATATATGAATGGGAAACTTCAATATTGTAAATATGTCACTTCTGCAATTTATTAACTCAAAACCCAGACTAAGTCCCAAAAATGTATTTATGGAAATCAGCTGGTTCTAAAGTTCCTGTGGAACATAAAATATGTAAAAATAGCAAAAAGAAAAAATGACAAAAGAAAACTTGTCCTGCTAGGAAAGATAGGAAAACATACTAATTGATCAATAAAAGAGTAGCGTTCAAATTGAAGTCATAATTCCTTGGATCATTAGAATATAGTAATGATGGAATTTCAGATCACTTGGGTAAAGAATATGCTATTCAATAAACATTTGTACAACTAGCTCTCAACCTGGAGAAAATATTAGATCTTTTTCCCATCCCACAACAAAAAAATAATTCTTGATAAATTAAAGAGCTAAAAGTATATAAGAAAAATGTAAAATATTTTTTATAGTTTTAAGATGTAGATTAATTCCTAAGTAAGATCTCATACACAGCCATAAGGAAAAAGACTGATTGGTTTGACAACAAAAAAATAGCAAAAACCTCAAAAGAAAAAATGAATAAAATGGGAGAAAATAATTATAACATGGGTTTCCCTGGTGGTTCAGACAGTAAAGAATCTGCTTGGGGCTGGTGTATGGGGATGATCTGGAGGGATGATGTGGGGTGGGAGGTGGGAGGGGGGTTCATATTTGGGAGTTCGTGTAAAAAAAATAAATAAATACAAAAAATAAAAAAATAAAAAAAAATTAAAAAAAAAAGAATCTGCCTGCAAATGCAGGAGATCTGAGTTCAATCCTTGGGTCAGGAAGACTCCCTGGAGAAGGGAGTTGGCAACCCACTCTAGTATTCTTACCTGGAGAATTCTATGGACAGAAGAGCCTGTCAAGCTACAGTTCATGGGATCGCAAAGAGCTGGACATGACTGAGCAACTAACACATGTACTTATAACATTTAATACAGAAAAGATATATATATGCATAACATGTAAGAGTATATACAATATACACAATGCATAAAGAATATATTCTCAGAATATATACATTTAAAAACAAAACTAATTTTAAAAAGTGTGCAAACTATATGATAAGTAATTTATAAAAAATAAAAATAACAGTCAATAATTTTTAAATGTCCATCTCATTAGTAATTAGTGACATTCAAATTAAACAAGATGTCAATTCACTCATGAAGTTGACCAAAAAAAAGGTTTTAAGTAATTGGTAAACAAGACAAGGGTGCCCTCTCTTACCACTCCTATTAAACATAGTACTGGAATTCCTAGCCAGAGCAGTCAGGCGAGAAAAAGAAACAAAAGACATCGGAATCAGAAAGAAAGAAGTAAAACTGCATCTGTTTGTGGATGACATAATTTTATATAGAGAAATCCTAAAGAGTCCATCAAAAGGCTGTTAGATCTAATCAGGGAATTAGGTAAAGTGCAGAATACAAAATTAACAGACACACACAAAAGAGTAGCCTTTCTTTACACTAACAACTAATATTCTGANGAAAGAAAGAAGTAAAACTGCATCTGTTTGTGGATGACATAATTTTATATAGAGAAATCCTAAAGAGTCCATCAAAAGGCTGTTAGATCTAATCAGGGAATTAGGTAAAGTGCAGAATACAAAATTAACAGACACACACAAAAGAGCAGCCTTTCTTTACACTAACAACTAATATTCTGAAGAAAAAAAAAGATTCTGTTTACAACAGCATCAAAGAAAAAAACAAAAAAATACTTAGGATTAAATCTAATCAAAGAGGTGAACTCTGAAAACTACAAGACATTGATGACAGAAGTTGAAAAAGACACAAATAAATGTAAAATATCCTGTATTCATGGGCTGGAAAAATTAATAGTGTTAAAACATCAATACTACAGAAAGCTATCTATAGATTTAATGTAATCTCTATAAACATTTCAATGACATTTTTACAGGAGTAGAAAAACAATCTTAAAATTGTATGGAATCACAAAACATCCCAAATACCCAAAGTAATCCTGAAGACAAAGAATGGATCATCACACTTCCTGATTTTAAGCTATGTGCACCTGCTGTCATTTCAGTCATGTCCAACTCTGTGACCCTATGGACTGCAGCCCGCCAGGTTCCTCTGTCCTTGGGATTCACCAGGCAAGAATGTTGAAGTGGTTGCCATGCCCTCCTCCAGGGACTTTAAGCTATATATTTAAAAAAAAATTTAAAAAGGACTACGGTAACTGAAACAGCATGTTACTGACTTAAAAGCAGACACAAAGACCAGTGGAAAGCCATTGAGAGCCCAGAAATAAACCCATGCACACACAGTTATCTAACACTTGACAAAGAAGCCAAAAACACTCAATGACAATCCTCAAAAACAATCTCTTCGATAAAAGATGCTAGGAAAATTGGATATTCACGTATAAAAGAGTAAAATTAGACTTCTATCTTATACCACTCACAAAAATGAACTCAAAATGGATTAAAGACTTAAATGTAAGACCTGAAACCATAGAAATCCTAGAAGGAAAAAAAAAAAAAGCTCCTTGACATGGGTCTTGGCAAGGATTATTTTGGATATGACCTAAAGCACAAGCAAAAAAATTAAAAAGTAGGACTATGTCAAACTAAAAATCTCCACTGCAAAGCAAACCATCAGCAAAATGTAAAGGTAACCTTCATAATGGGAGAAAATATTTGCAAATCAATATCTGATAAGGGACTGCAGGCCTGGTGGCTCAGGCAGTAAAGAATCTGCCTGGGTTCTATCTCTGGGAAGATTCCCTGGAGAAGGAAACGGCAACCCACTCCAGTATTCTCGCCTGGAAAATCTCATGGACAGAAGATCCTGGCAGGTTACTGTCGGGTTGCAGTCATGCGGGTCGCAAAGTCAGGTACGACTGAGCGACTAACACTTTCACTTCATCTGATAAGGAAGTATTTTCAAAATACATAAAGGAATCATACAGCTCAATAGCAAAAAAGGGGTAAAAACGAATCTGATTTTAAAATGGGTAGAGGAAATGAATAGACATTCTTCCAAAGAAAACATACAAATGCCCAATAGTTACTTATATATTGATCCAGCATTACTAATCATCAGGAAAATGCAAATCAAAACTATAATGAGGTATCACCTCACACCTGTTAGAGTGATTTTCATCAAATAGACAAGGGACAACAAGTGTTGACAAGGATGTGGATAAAAGGGATCCTTGGTGCACTGTTGGCAGGAATGTAACATAGTTGGTACAGCCACTATGGAAGACTGTACAGAGAGTTCTCAAATTTTTTTTAGAAAGAGCTACCATATGATCCAGCAATCATACTTCTGGGTATATATCCAAAGGAAATAAAAAGGATGTCAAAAAGATATTTGCACTTCCATACTCATTGAAGCATTATTCACAATAGCCAAGATATGGAAACAACCTAAATGGCAGAGATGATGTGATATAGATAGGTAGATAGATACATAGATACATAGGGACATGTATTATTCCTCCATGAGAAAGAAGGCAGTCTTGCCATTTGCAATAATACAGATGGACCTTGGGGCATCATGCTAAGTGAAATAAGACAAATCCTGGATAGTATCATATATATTTCACTTTTAAAATATTAAACTCACAGAAATGAGAGTGGAAAACTTGTTGTAGGAGCTGTGGGAAGGGGAAAATAGGGAGAGTTTGGTAAAAGTGTACTACAAACTTTCAGCTGTAAGATGAACAAAGTCTGAAGATCTAATAGAAATTATGACTTTTTTGTGTGTGATGACTATAGTTGCTAGCACAGTATTATATAATTGAAATTTGCTGAGAGTACAGCTTAAATGTTGTCACACACACACACACACACAAAAGAGATAAATACATGAATTAGTAGATGAAGGATTCCCTTCATAATGTATACATTTATCCAATCACCGTGGTATATGCTTTAAATATCTTACAATTTTATGACTTTTTTGTGTGTGATGACTATAGTTGCCAGCACAGTATTATATAATTGAAATTTGCTGAGAGTACAACTTAAATGTTGTCACACACACACACACACAAAAGAGATAAATACATGAGTTAGTAGATGAAGGAATCCCTTCATAATGTATACATTTATCCAATCACCGTGGTATATGCTTTAAATATCTTACAATTTTACAAGTCAATTATACTTCAGTAAAGCTGGAAAAATTTTAAGTATGTATATCTTTTGATCTGGGCTTCCCAGGTGCTGCTAGTGGTAAAGAATCTGCCTACCAGTGTAGGAGACGTAAGAGATGTAGGTTTGATCCCTGGTTGGGAAGATCCCCTGGATGAGGGCGTGGCAACCCTCTCCATTATTCTTGCCTGGAGAATCCCATGGACAAGAGGGGCCTGATGGGCTACAGTCCACAGGGTTGCAAAGAGTTGGACATGACTGAAGTGACAGCATGCATGCATCTTTTGACCCAGCAGGAAAAACACTATGTCATTTGCATTATTATTATTATGTTATGATATCAGTATGTTCCTCACCTTTAAAAAATTATATTTCTATATGTCCATATATATACAATGCTAAAGCAAATTTTCTTAAAATCTGGAAGCAGACTTAACCTCTGATGTGGAGACTAATATTGAAGTAAAGATCAAAGGGGACTTTTACTTATCTGTATTGTTTGAATGTTTACAATGAGTGTATTAATGTTAACTTGAATAATTAGAGAGAAAATAAATTACAAATAGCAGCCATTAAAAAAACATTGCAGTGGTTTCTCATGTAACCAGGCTATCACTGCCACCTTTCAGCCGTCTGATAGCTCTGGTCTTCAGTAACTGAGTAGCATGGCAAGGTTATCTCAAGGTGGTGAAAGCTTCTCAGCAAGGATATGCTACCTGAATTTAGAGGGCTGCCTTAGGTTTGTGATGTGGCTTCCCAAGGAAAATCAAAGGCCCCAGACTTTGAGCTACTGAGAATTCCCAGAAGCTCTGCATTAGCTTGATACTTCCCAGGAGGATGCAAGAACTGTCAATTATAGACAACTACGCTTTTCTAATCCCAATTAAGCTAAAAATAATGTGCTGATCCCTCTTCCTCTTTCCCCCTCCTGCTATGTCAAGTCTATTCCCCAGTTACTGGCAGCCACTCCTGGGTCCCTCTGCCCCAGGAGTGCAACTTCCTGGCTGTGGCCCAATTAATCCACAGCTGAGTTGCTCTGCGGTAACAAGCCCTGGGAGGCTTGTTAAATTCAGTGCTTAAGAATATGGGAGAAGCATCATTAAGAACTTCAGCTTATTAAACCTCTGGGCCAACAGCTGCAGCTGAGCAGAAAAAGCAGAAATGATTCCGTGTCCCTCAGAGGCACCCCAAGAAACTTTTAAAAACTTTTACCTAACTTTTTCCCAAGTGCGTACTTGAGTTACTCACATACCCAAGGTACCTTAACTTTCACCACCACCCTTGTCCTGTTATTTTCATCACACATTACATCATCATCTAACTTCATCACCTCATTAGTATTCTCATTATCATTTTCACCATCATCCAAAAATATCATCCTTTCTTTATTGCACTATCATTCACCATATGCTACAACGAAAAATCCCACATACTGCAATTAAAGAGCCTGAGTGCCAAAACAGACCTGGTTCAGTCAAATAAATAAGTATTTTTTAAAAAAGAAGTCTATACCTTCATATATCCACCTGATAATCTGCTCTCCACACTGCAGCTAGAATGATCCATTAAAAATGCATTTTAGAACACCATCCTCAGTTTTAAATACTCAGTGTTTTTAAATACTCAGTGTTTTTAAAATAAAGAACAAAGCTCTAAGGTGGCCTCCAAAGCCCGAAATTTGACTCATTTAATTCTCCACATGCTTCTCGTTTGCTTTCTGCCTAACTGACCTTTCTGTTCCTTGTACATGCCATGCTCCTTCTGACTGTAGGAACTTGTTACATTATTCCCTCCTCCCATTAATTTCCTCTACATACTAAATCACTTCAGTTGTGTCCGATTCTTTGTGACTCCATAGACTGTAGCCCACAACTCATTTAATTCTCCACATGCTTCTCGTTTGCTTTCTGCCTAACTGACCTTTCTGTTCCTTGTACATGCCATGCTCCTTCTGACTGTAGGAACTTGTTACATTATTCCCTCCTCCCATTAATTTCCTCTACATACTAAATCACTTCAGTTGTGTCCGATTCTTTGTGACTCCATAGACTGTAGCCCACCAGGCTCCTCTGTCCACTGGATTCTCCAGGCAAGAATACTGGAGTGGGTTGCCATGACCCCCTCCAGGGGATCTTCCTGACCCGGTTAACTCCTAATTTAGGATCTCACACTTCACTTCCACAAGGAAACCTTCCCAGACCCAACTAGACTAAATGCACCTATTAACGCCCTTGTAACACCATGCATCTCTCCAGTTTAGTACTTCTAACAATTGGGGTTTATATTTATTTGTATAACTCCTTTATTCTGTCTGCCTCTCCCTCAGAGTATAATATTCACAAGGGCAGAGACCAAAGTACCAAGTCAAGTTTCAAAGCATTATACAAACAGGCAGAATGTACACATTCCTTTACATTTATCCTCTCTTTTGCTCTTCAGTGACATCTAATGTCAATGTCAAATTTATCCTATTCACTGAGATGTTCTTATTATTGTTTCAATGACTGTATCATTCATTCTTGATTTTTTTTCTGTCATCTGCTCTTTAGTATCTTATTCTTTTTTTAGAATTTCAAGTCCTTATTTTATGACTTTAATTATAAGTTTCTTGTGAAGTATGTATAAATATTCTCTTTGTTGTATCTGCTGTCGCTCACATGAATTGCTTATTCATGTGTCTTGTGATTTTGGATTGTGAACTCATCTTCAGAGGAATTTTCCTATTGGGAGAACTTGTGGCCTGAGTTATAGACTACACTATAGTGGCCTGTAGTGTTCCTACAGAGTGAAAAGCTTTGCAGCTTCCTAATACCTTGGAGGTAATATTGACCTGCCACTAATGTAATTATTGGCTATAGGTTTCTACATAATGTAGTTTAAATTCTGGACTCAAAACCAGTGCAAGAGGTAGACATGGGATTTTAATATCTCAAGAGAAACTTTTTAATACTAAGATCCCAGTCAGACACCTTATCATTTCCCTGTGATGTAAATAAATTTTTAGTTCCACCCAGGTAGGCATTACCAAGCCCCTCAGTTCAGTTCAGTTCAGTTCAGTCGCTCAGTTGTGTCCGACTCTTTGCGACCCCATGAATCGCAGCAAGCCAGGCCTCCCTGTCCATCACCAACTCCCAGAGTTCACTCAGACTCATGTCCATTGAGTCGGTGATGCCATCCAGCCATCTCATCCTCTGTTGTCCCCTTCTCCTCCTGCCCCCAATCCTTCCCAGCATTGGGGTCTTTTCCAATGAGTCAACTCTTTGCAAGCCCCTAGTACTTCTCAAAACTCACTATTCCACCATCCACTCCATTCTAGACTGCCATACTAACACCTAAAGTATTTACATCTCTTTATTTTTTGCATCTGGATATTTCCTTTTCATATTCCATGGTGTGACTGTGGTATAATTTATTTAAATCCTTATTTATAATTATATATGCTATTTTCCATTTGTTTACTCTAATAAGTAAACATTCTCAACATGAACATTCTCATGGGTATTGGTTTTTGTGGATATTGTTTAGCATACAGTTGAAGTCAGACTATTAATTTAGTACCAATATTCCAGGTTGTATAAAAATTTTTTCCAGTAGCATTCAGCAACACAGTTCAGTTCAGTTCAGTCACTCAGTCGTGTCCGACTCTTTGCGACCCCATGAATCGCAGCACGCCAGGCCTCCCTATCCATCACCATCTCCCGGAGTTCACTCAGACTCACGTCCATCGAGTCCGTGATGCCATCCAGCCATCTCATCCTCTGTTGTCCCCTTCTCCTCCTGCCCCCAATCCTTCCCAGCATTGGGGTCTTTTCCAATGAGTCAACTCTTTGCAAGCCCCTAGTACTTCTCAAAACTCACTATTCCACCATCCACTCCATTCTAGACTGCCATACTAACACCTAAAGTATTTACATCTCTTTATTTTTTGCATCTGGATATTTCCTTTTCATATTCCATGGTGTGACTGTGGTATAATTTATTTAAATCCTTATTTATAATTATATATGCTATTTTCCATTTGTTTACTCTAATAAGTAAACATTCTCAACATGAACATTCTCATGGGTATTGGTTTTTGTGGATATTGTTTAGCATACAGTTGAAGTCAGACTATTAATTTAGTACCAATATTCCAGGTTGTATAAAAATTTTTTCCAGTAGCATTCAGCAACACAGTTCAGTTCAGTTCAGTCACTCAGTCGTGTCCGACTCTTTGCGACCCCATGAATCGCAGCACGCCAGGCCTCCCTATCCATCACCATCTCCCGGAGTTCACTCAGACTCACGTCCATCGAGTCCGTGATGCCATCCAGCCATCTCATCCTCGGTCGTCCCCTTNTGAAGGTGAAAGTACCGGGGACATGCTGGTGGGTAGCACCAGCTTCTCAAGAGCAAGGGATGTTCTAATTGGAAGAGAGGAGTAATGGTTTAGAAGGAGTCAAAAGGAACAAGGAGAATACACCTCATTCCCACCCTGAAGCATCTTAAGAGTTTGAGAAAATGAGCCATCTCAACTTAAGAGATATACAAGGGAAACAATATCCTCAAGGGAGTTCCAGGTGACAGTTAAAGCCGGCAGATGCAAACAGTGAAGAAACAGTCTAAGGGAACAGGGAAGTTTCCCAGTCCTGTAGCTCGATTTCCAGAGAGGACAATGAAAAGTTGTGTGAAACATGGGAGGCAAGGATACTGGGTCAGAGAGAACAATCAGAATATAATGTTATACAAGAGAATGGAATTATGATCTGGACAGTGATCAGAGAAACCAGGACTGCTAAGCAGAGAGAACTGCTAAATCAGACAGATGAAAATGGGAGTTGCAGTAGCTTCCTAAATCACCCGACATGGAGTTAGGTGCCTTGGGTAGTGAACAGGAAAGTCCAAACCTAGTCATTAGGCACTCAGGACTGGGCAGTCATCCTGTCAGCTTTGACCCTGTGTCTCTGATTCCATATGAGCGTCAGGCAAAACACCAAGGCACCACAAGGACCAAGAGGAAAGCTATATTTTAAAGTTCTGCTTGAAAGCACCCCTACAAGATTCTGTTCTGGAACATGGAAAGGGGTCATGCTGACTGTCGGTATTCTGTATCATCCTGTGCTCCCTCCTGCATGCCCCCTACTTCCTGACGTTTGACCCATATTCTTGTTTATACCTGCTTTGTCACCTGCTCTGATTACCTTATCTTCATGGAGTGATGTAAATGATGTGAGAAGGCTTTGTAAAATGTTAAATACATAGGGGCATTGACTTCTCCCCCACTTTGCCCATTTCTGCTTTAGATCCATTCTGCTAGTCCCAACTCCCAACTCTATCCTAGCCCTTGGAGCAATCTCTGCCTACTGAGGGGCAAAACTGTATGTTATCCCAAGAAATAGGGGCTACTATTATAACTCCATTTATCCTCTTTGCCATTTCCCATAACCACTCTTCAGCCTAGAAACTGAGACCATTGCTCTGGTTGGTGGACTCTCCTTATTGGCTCCAAAGGGAAGAGTATGTACGCTTCATAATGGGCATTCCAACATGGGGCGGTGCCAGTGGTAGTGTATAAGATAGCTTCTGGAGCAGATGTGAGCTTCTGCCAGTTTATTTTCACAAGATGAGTAACTAGAAATATGCCATTTGAAACAATGACAAGAAAGCTACCTCCAGTTTCCCCATCTCACGCCCAACTTCCACCTCCTCTGTTCCTTCTTGCTCTCATTACCCAGAGCTCCTTCCTCCCTGTCTCCCCAGTCTTTTAGCCCCCAGCCTACTCCGCAGCCCCATCCACCTCCTTCACACTTCAGGCCTACCCATCTCCCTTCTCTGACTAGCGTCACCCCTTCCTGCCACCCTATCTTAATGACATCCACGTCCAGCTCTTTACCTGTCTCTTCCATATCAACCGCTTACCACTGTTCATCTTGCTCCCCTTTCCTGATACTCCTTTATCTGTGCCCCTACTCCCCCTACTGCCCTTTCTTTTGGTTCCCTGGACTCTGGTCCTCACCAACACTCCAGCCAATCCCAACCAGACCTGCTGATTCACAGATCTTATCCTGGAGAGATGATTTCTCTACTACCGGGACAGACCTGGTACAGTTCAGAACTGCCAGGATTGTGGATTCCCAGAAGGCTTACCTGGTGGAACTAGTGAATTCAAGATGATGGCCAAACAATATTCAGCTTGAAAGTAAGTTCAGTTCTTTGCAGGAGTCCTTTTCTATGATGATGTTTTTAGCCATGAGCAGACTCTGGTTATCTTACTATTATCTGTGTTTTGCCTTCATCATAATCCTCTTCAGACACCAATAAAAATCCTAACAAAAACAGACTGGTTCCAAATTGGGAAAGGAGTATGTCAAGAGTGTATATTGTCATCCTACTTATTTAACTTATATTCAGAGTACATCATGCTAAATGCCAGGTTAGATGAAGCACAGAACATCAGATACACAGATGATACCACCCTTATGGCAGAAAGTGAAGAGGAACTAAAGAGTCTCTTAATGAAAGTGAAGAAGAGAGTGAAAAAGCTGGCTTAAAACTCAACATTAATAAAACTAAGATTATGGCATCTGGTCCTATCACTTCACAGTAAATAGATGAGGAAACAATGGAAACAGTGGCAGACTTTATTTTTTTGAGCTCCAAAATCACTGCATATGGTGACTGCAGCCATGAAATTAAAAGACCCTTGCTCCTTGGAAGAAAAGCTATGACCAACCTAGACAGCATATTAAAAAACAGAGACATTACTTTGCCAACAAAGGCCCATCTAGTCAAAGCCCTGGTTTTTCCACTGGTCATGTATGGATGTGAGAGTTGGACTGTAGAGAAAACTGAGCGCCAAAGAATTGATGCTTTTGAACTGTGGTGTTGGAGAAGACTCTTGAGAGTCCCTTGGACTGCAAGGAGATCAAATCAGTCAATACTAAAGGAAATCAACCCTGAATATTCCTTGGAAGGGCTGATGCTGAAGCTGCAACTCCAATCCTTTGGCCACCTGATGGAAAGAGCTGACTCATTGGAAAAGACCCTGATGCTGGGAAAGATTGAAGGCAAGAGGAGAAGGGGATGACTGAGGATGAGGTGATTAGATGGCATCACCAACTCAAAGGACATGAGTTTGAGCAAGCTCTGGGAGTTGGTGATGAACAGGGAAGCCTGCTGTGCTGCAGTCCATGGGGTCGCAAAGAGTCAGACACGACTGAGTGACTTAACTGAACTGAACTGAAGACCTCAGGAAATTGTTACACTCTTGATAGAAAAAGGGACCCAGGCATGAATCACAGTGACAAGTAACAGAGGTTCTTCTCCAACTCAGCCAGGTACGATGAAATCTGTTTGCATTTCAGCATGATGTAAAGGTTTATATAGTGGTGTAAGCAGAAGAAAATCACAGTGCCATCTGGTTGGACATCCAGTCAGCCAGCAAACATTTGCCAAAAGCCTGCATCCGTACATACTGTGCCAGGTACTGGTAATTCAGAGATGGCCAGATACATTTCTTGTCCTCAAGTAACTTAGTTCTATAAAATAAGTTTACTATTCTAGAACTACAGAGTTGAGGTTGAGCATGGCACGAAGAAAAACTGGACTAGGGGCTATACAGTCTGGAAAGGTTTTCGAAAGATTACATGTGAACTTATTATAAACATTAGGTGATTGTTCCTCAGACAGACAACAGGGAAAAGAGCCTTCCAGGCCAAGGAGATGGAGCAGCAGGAGCTAAAGCAAGGATCATGATGTTGCTTGCTGGGCTCAGGAAACTGCAGACATGTCCACCCATCTGTCATGTTCAGCCCTGTGTCTCCAAACCTAAACTCACTGGGAACACACTGTTCTGGATGGAGGGATGGATGGGTGGAGAGATGGAGTGTACTTGGGGGGAAGACAACAGGCTCTGGAGTCAGCATCTAGGTGCTTCCGAAAACCAGGGGTGGCTCCTTTCTTTATTTTAGGGCTACTTTTAGTTTTATTTTTTTAATATAAACTGTATTAAATAAGGTATCTAGAAGAGTAAAATTCATAGAAAAAGTAAAATGGTGGCCGCCAAGGGCTAAGGAGAGGAGGCAATGGGGAGCTGTTTAATGAATATAAAAACTTTCTGGAGATGAGTTTCACACAGTGTGACTATACCTCACAGTGCTGAGCTACAATACTTAAAAGTGGTTCAGACGGCAAATTCTATGTGTATTTTACCACAACTTTAAAATGTTAAATAAATAAACTGTAAAGTTCCTAAATTACTTTTAGGGTTAAGAAAAGGTTATCCTGTCTATATTATTTATCATATGGGTGATATGGGGAGGAATGTCTTTATGCATGGGAAACCTCTCCATGTTTCTGAGATAAACATCAGTTCAGTTTAGTTTAGTCACTCAGTCGTGTCCGACCAGGAGCTGACTGTAGCTCAGATCATGAGCTCCTTATTGCCAAATTCAGACTTAAATTGAAGAAAGTAGGGAAAACCACTAAACCATTCAGGTATGACCTAAATCAAATCCCTTATGATTATACAGTGGAAGTGAGAAATAGATTTAAGGGACTAGATCTGATAGAGTGCCTGATGAACTATGGAATGAGGTTTGTGACATTGTACAGGAGACAGGGATCAAGACCATCCCCATGGAAAAGAAATGCAAAAAAGTAAAATGGTTGTCTGAGGAGGCCTTGCAAATAGCTGTGAAAAGAAGAGAAGCGAAAAGCAAAGGAGAAAAGGAAAGATATTTCCATTTGAATGCAGAGTTCCAAAGAATAGCAAGAAGAGATAAGAAGGCCTTCCTCAGTGATCAATGCAAAGAAATAGAGGAAAACAACAGAATGGGAAAGACTAGAGATCGCTTCAAGAAAATTAGAGATATCAAGGGAACATTTCATGCAAAGATGGGCTCAATAAAGGACAGAAATGGTATGGACCTAACAGAAGCAGAAGATATTAAGAAGAGGTGGCAAGAATACACAGAAGAACTGTACAAAAAAGATCTTCACAACCAAGATAATCACGATGGTGTGATCACTCACCTAGAGCCAGACATCCTGGAATGTGAAGTCAAGTGGGCCTTAGGAAGCATCACTATGAACAAAGCTAGTGAAGGTGATGGAATTCCAGTTGAGTTATTTATTTCAAATCTTGAAAGATGATGCTGTGAGAGTGCTGTGCTCAATATGCCAGCAAATTTGGGAAACTCAGCAGTGGCCACAAGACTGGAAAAGGTCAGTTTTCATTCCAATCCCAAAGAAAGGCAATGCCAAAGAATGCTCAAACTACCGCACAATTGCTCTCATCTCACACGCTAGTAAAGTAATGCTCAAAATTCTCCAAGCCAAGCTTCAGCAATACGTGAACCGTGAACTTCCAGATGTTCAATCTGGTTTTAGAAAAGGCAGAGGAACCAGAGATCAAATTGCCAACATCCACAAGATCATCAAAAAAGCAAGAGAGTTCCAGAAAAACTTTTATTTCTGCTTTATTGACTATGCCAAAGCCTTTGACTGTGTGGGTCACAGTAAACTGTGGAAAATTCTGAAAGAGAAGGGAATACCAGACCACCTGACCTGCCTCTTGAGAAACCTATATGCAGGTCAGGAAGCAACAGTTAGAACTGGACATGGAACAACAGACTGGTTCCAAATAGGAAAAGGAGTCTGTCAAGGCTGTATATTGTCACCCTGCTTATTTAACTTACATGCAGAGATAAACACAGAGGCTCTCAATTTTGGACATGTGCTTTAATGTAGAGAGGTTTGTTACTCCTTCCAAAATATTGTTTAGGAAATGACTAGTCAAGGTGAGGCTGAATCCTAAGCCCATTACATCTTGGGTCTGTCACTTTATCATCAGTTCAGTTGCTCATTGTGTCCAACTGTTTGCAACCCCATGGACTGCAGCAGCCAGGCTTCCCTGTCCATCATCAACTCCCAGAGCCTCCTCAAACTCAAGTCTATTGAGTCGGTGACGCCATCCAACCATCTCATCCTCTGTCATCCCCTTCTCCTCCTGCCTTCAGGCTTTCCCAGCATGCGGGTTTTTTCCAGTGAGTCAGTTCCTCGCATCGGGTGGCCAAAGGATTGGAGTTTCAGCTTCAGAATCAGTCCTTCCAATGAATATTCAGGACTGATTTCCTCTAGGATTGACTGGTCACTTCATGGCGAGTCTGTTTTCTAGAAGTGTCGGCAGCAGTTCTGTAACCAGGCTAGATATGTCCTGAGAAGCTGGGGGAGGTGGGTTGAGCGCCTAAAGAGGGCGTTCCAAGATTTGGGGGTGGGGGATGGGCGAGCAGGAGCGAGGTCTAAGGGAGGCGGGTGAGCTAGGACCGGTTGCCTGGAGACCGCTTGGGACTCTGTTGCCTGGAGACAGCCTTTGGCCTGGCACCTGGGTGAGCGTCTGGCGAGGTGAGGGGGCGCTGTACTGACCGGACACGGCAGAGCCAAGGTCATGGCTGGGCACCAGAAGGAGAAACCGATTGCAGATGAGGTCCACCAGAACCAGATCCTGCGGGAACTGTACCTCAAAGAGCTCCGAACCCAGAAACTCTACACGCAGTATCACGTGAATCCACTCCGCAAGGGTGAGGGGCGCTACCGGACGGAGGAAGGGAAAGAGGGCGCCCCGCGGGAAGGAGCCGGCAGGGGTGCGGAGCAGGCGGTGCGGGGTGGAGCCCAGTAGGAGACGCCTCCTCTGACCTCGCCCCTAGTCTCAACATTTCAGAACTATGACTTTGGGGTTGGGGAGGGGGGTCTCATTCCCCATCACATTAAACGGATGTATTAAAATGCATCCACATCCTGGTTAAATATTTTAACAAATTTGAAAGGTTCTTTATAAATTTGCTTTTGAAATATTTTGCAGGGTTTTGTGTTTTGTTTTGCATGTGTTTTGGTTTGTTGTTAACAAGTTAAAGGATTTCTTTCCACATTATATTGTCTGAAGACCTGCTGAAAATTTAAGGGGCACAGACTCAAGGCCGAACGTGCCCCCTAATTAAATGGCCCCACCCCAACTCTTCTCACTTTGCACATTCCTGGGCCAGTTTCATCTGGTCCTGTAACATCAGCTCCCTCTAAAGGCCACTGAGTCTCAAATGGAGACCCAGACCCACGTCCACAACCACCTCCCAGCTCCCTTCCCCTGGTTCATCCCGCACCCCTCTCCCACCTGTGGCTGCTCCAGAAGATCTTGTTTTAAGCACAAGGCACCACAGCGATTCTCTCTCCCTAGTTAGAAGCTGGAGTCCTCCTCAGTGTCTCTCTCTCTCCACACAGCTCAGGAGGCACCGTACTGTTTCTTTCCTTAGCGTTTCTCTCGCGGAACGGGTTCCCACGTTCCTGCCTCAGTGGGAGACGCCATCACGCAAGACTGCCAGTCCTCACTTAGCTCGGCCCTGTCTCCATCCGGCCTCCGAAGCCTCAGCAGGGCCCTCCTCACTCCTGCCTGCTTTGACCTGATGCTCTCCTAACTCCCTTTCTCCCTCCAGGCCCAGCCCTCCAACCCTCCCCTATACCATAGCCGGCGAGAGCTGTGCTAGAGGGGATTCGATCATCCCGTCTCAGAGGCCCCACAGCTTCTGAGCTGAGGTTTACCTGATCAGAGCGTAAGGCCCCTGTGGATGTGCTTCTGCTGCCCACCCAGCTTTGTCCCAGCTCGCCTTTGCCTGCGCCCTGTCCCTTTAACAAACATTTAGTGTCTGCTCTGCAGCATCCACAGGCTCTTTGCTGTCCCACCATGTCTGAATGCGTGGATTTCCTAAGTCACCATGCTGTTCCCCACCTCTTCACTTTCTCTTGTTTCTGCGTTCTCCTCCAGCCCTTGGTGTTCCTCACTCAGTCAAGTCCGACTCTGCGACACCAGGCTTCCTTGTCCTTCAGCAACTCCTGGAGCTTGCTCAGACTCATGTCCATGGCGTCAGGGATGCCATCCAACCATCTTATCCTCTGTCATCTTATCCCCTTCTCTTCCTGCCTTCAATCTTTCCTAGCATCAGGGTCTTTTCCAATGGGAAAAGGCCCCCCAGTCCTGAACCTGGTTAACTGCAGTCCACTGCAGCCCAGCTGGGTAGAAGAAATGGATTGTCACTATTTTATAATAAGATTTGCATATAGTTAAGCTATACCATTGATAATTAAATATACATTTATACAGTGAAATAATTAGGACAGTCATTTATTTAAGCATAACCACCTCCGCACCTTTGGGGGCTGGGGGTGGGGGATGAGAGTACAGAAAGTGTATATCTTCATTTTTCTTATGAAAACCTGGTTTTCCTCTGGAGCCCCCAACTACTAATTTTAAGAAAACCACTTAACATCCAATTCTGTTTAAGCTTGGCCCATTTCAACAATTTTCATAATCCCCTCCAGCAGTGTCCCAGTTTCCTAGGAAAAGTGCTTGGTCTCTCAGCTCACAATCTTTGGGCACATGATTAACATGATCCATTGGGATTAAGTGAGGAAATATTAGAATTTATACCTATCATTATACTTATGTATAAAGAAAGAAATGATGCTTTGTTAATATATGACAGTGGAGCATAGAGACTATCAATATACACATGTGGAAGTTTTTGTCTTTTTCACTAGTAGGAGATAGGGATAAAACACGTGGAGACCACTGGTTCCTTCTGGCCTCTGCTCACTTACTACTTCCATCCACCTAGCTCCCTCCACCAGAATTACTCTGCTTCTTGATATTTCTCTAACTCACCAAGCTCACTCTTGGATCTTCCCCATGTATCTCACACAGCAAGTTTATTCAGGACTCTGCTCCTCTGTCTGTCTTTAGAGACACATCACCCACACTGTGCCCCACCATCAACATGGGTTTATCCATATAATGCGCTCTATGTGGTCGTGCATCTTACTTATATTTGCCTGATATTATGTATCTGCTTATTGAGTGTCACCACAGTAGAGTGAAAGCTCAGGGAGAACAGGGACCTTCTCTGTCTTGTCCGCAGCCCCACCTCCACTGCGTCAGTGATTAAGAGTTGAATAGATGTCTGTGGATCCTCTACCTGGTACCACATGGCCTCCTGGGTATATATCACTATCTCTGGCTTCCTGATACATCTACATATCCATAGGCCAGTCTGTCCGAGAGAACATTCCAAAATAATGGAAATGTTCTCTGTCTGTGCTGCCCTGAATGGCAGCCAGTAGCCATATGTGGCTGTTGATCACCTGAAATGCGGCTGTGGGACTGATTTTCAATTGTATTAAATTTAAATTACTCAAATTCAAGTCGCCACACGTGGCTGGTGGCCATCATCAGGAACAGTGCCTCTCAGATTGTGAGGTCCTTGAAGATCCTATGCCCTAGTGCCCAGCATAATATCTGACACTGGACAGACACTGACAAAATGCTAAATGGGTATCCAGCATAGGGAGGGTCTTAGAAAGGCCAGGGAGAAATTTTTTTAACTTGAACCTATGATGCTGTTTTTCTCTAGTTCACACTATCGCCAGAAAGCCCATGTCTTGGCATGATAACCTGGAAGAACCTGCAGACGGTAAGTCCAGGATTTGAGAATGATGTTGAGACAGAGACAGTGAGGCAGCCGGCTGGGAGACTCTCTGGGGAGTGGTTCCTTAGGGCAGGCCTCAGTCCTCTGTTTGATCATCTGAAAGCTGAACTCATACTGACAAAACTCGCGAGAAACCAGCATTTTCAAAACTGCCACTTTATTAACTGTCAAGCCAAAAAACATGCTCCTCGTGGCCCTGATATTGCATTTGTTCATCCATCCAATACTTAGCTGATAACAAGCACAGGTTCTGAAGTTCTACTAACTGAGTTCAAATCCTGGTTCTGCCATTCATTAACTGTGTGACTTTGGGCAAGTTTTTTTTTTTTAACACTTCTGAACCTATCTCTTAGAGGTGTTGTGAGAATTAAACAATGTATTGCAAGTGTTTAAAACAGTATCTAGGGCCCCGCACTGCCCAGACTAGCAAACAATACAGTCAAGATGGCTAAAGATGATCCCAAGAGATCAAAGGGCAAGATGACTGCTTATGCCTTCTTTGTGCAGACGTGCAGAGAGGAACATAAGAAGAAAAACCCAGAGGTCCCTGTCAATTTTGCTGAATTTTCCAAGAAATGCTCTGAGAGGTGGCAGACTGTGTCTGGGAAAGAGAAGTCTAAATTCAATGAAATGGCAGAGGCGGGTAAAGCGCCCTACGATCAGTAAATGAAGGATTACAGACCAGCTAAGGGAGACAAGAAGAGGGACCCTAATGCCTACAAGAGACCACCATCTGGATTTTTCCTATTCTGCTCTGACTGCCCCAAGACCAAGTCTATAAACCCTGGTGTCTCTATTGGAGACGTGGCAAGGAAGCTAGGCGAGATGTGGAGTAACTTAAGTGACAGCGAGAAGCAGCCATACGTCAACAAGGCAGCAAAGCTGAAGGAGAAGTATAAGAAGGATGTTGCAGACTAGGTCTAAATGGAAGTTGATGGTGCCAAAGGTCCTGATAAAGTTGCCTGGAAAAAAAGTGGGAGAGGAAGACAAAGAGGAGAAGAAGGAAGAAGGGGAGGAGGAGGAGGATACATTTAAAAAGCGGTTGATCTGTCTCCTTGTGAGTGCTGTGGTTGACACACTCTCGTCCAAGACGTGTCTGTTGCTCTCATTAGGTTTAATTACCCGATTGGATCATGATCACATCGTAGTCTCTCCAAGCGCTCTAGCGATTGTCAGTGGTTTACAGGAAGTGGCCATGGGTGTCTGGAGCACCCGGAAACTGTACTGAAGTTGTACATATTATTTCCAAACATTTTTAAAATGAAAAGGCTCTCATCTTCTCACTCTGTGCACTTTGCTGTTCGTGTGACAAGGCTTAAAGATGTTTCTGGCACTTTTTAAAAAAATCTGTAAGGTGGTGTGTTAATCCTACGGTCATTGGCCAGAAATTCCGAGTTTTCAACCGTACATATCTATAGTTTGTACAAAGAACAAAGCAACCAAGACACACTCTGGATGTCAAGTTCCTTGCTTGGTGTGGAGGCTGTGGGGGCGATGCCTTCTGGAGGGGGCATAGCTCAGGGCGTGCACTGTGGGGCTGGGCCTGTGAACACTGCAGTGGGCATCCATTTAGCTTCAGGTTGTCTTGTTTTTGTACATAGTGACATAGCATCCTACTGCCATTCTTAGCTGTGGAAAAGGGGTCAGGGATCAGCTGGCATGAGAAGTGTTTTGGATCCTTTTTAGTTGAAGTGGTAGTTTTAAACTGTTTGTTTAAAAAAAAAAAAAAAGGTAGAATTCTTCATTGTCAGCAAAGCCAAGAGCCATAGCCCAAAAACCTTCTATACTAAACACGATCTGCAATGTTCTGGGGGTTTTTTTGTATGTTTAAAATGCTGAAATGTTTTTGAAGTTAAATAAACAGTATTATGTTTTANAAAAAAAAAAAAAAAGGTAGAATTCTTCATTGTCAGCAAAGCCAAGAGCCATAGCCCAAAAACCTTCTATACTAAACATGATCTGCAATGTTCTGGGGTTTTTTTTGTATGTTTAAAATGCTGAAATGTTTTTGAAGTTAAATAAACAGTATTATGTTTTAAAAAAAAAAGTATCTGGTACGTGGTGATTGGGACATGTTATTAATATTACTTTCATTATTACCCTGTGATAGTCACTAGAATGGAGCTGGGAATGTCATACCATAGGCAAAGAGACAGACATGTAAATATCCAGGTAAACAGAGAGCTAGATTGGGAATGGCAGCAGCATAGGAAATAGGTGCCCACCTCAGACAGTGAAGTTCTGGAAAGTCCTCCTGGAGAAGGTGAGGTGGAGTATGTTAGGTATAGAAGAATGCAGGACATTCTGGTTACATGGGAAAGCACAGAAATCAGACACCGGCATGGCCAAGAACTGGGAGTAGTTTGGCATGGCTGTGATAATACAGGTAAGTGGGGCCACATTTAAGAATGAAGGAAGACGATACTTGATAGGAAGCCTAACTCTTCTGACAAGCTTTTCTCCTTCCCCTCTACCTTCTTAGGGTGGAGTTTGATTGAGGCAGAATGTGTGATTTTTGTAGGAGAGAGGGTGGGAAGAGGGGGTGGGCAGGAGGAGTGAGGATTTCACAGCATCGTGGAGACAGACAAGGAAAGAGACTGACAGAGAACAAGGAAGTGAGATTTCCATCTGTAGGGGAGACACCAGCCTGGCTAGAGCAAAGGATAGCAGCTGGGGACTTGCAGCAATAAGGAAGAAAGCAGGTGGTAAGGACTTCATTACAAGCCGCCTTGTATTCAGGATAAGATTGGCCCAGGGCCACGTCCTTTATTTTTTAATTCCATTCTCGAACATCTTGCTGAGGTAGATATCTTCCTCCCATTTTACAGATGAACAAAGTGAGGCCCGGAGAAGTTAAACCACCTGTCAAGCTAGTAGTAGAAGGGCCATGAATGTCTGACTACAAGCCAGCTTCTTCCCCTTGTCAGACTACCTCCCTCAAACCGAGACTGGATAGGGTAGATTGAAAATGAAATCTACTTAAGTCCTTAAGGTGTAGAGCTAGAAACATACCTGGTGTTGAGAGCCATGCTGATTTCAGTCCACAAGGATCTGACCTCACTTCTTACAGTCCAGCTCCTCACCCTCTCTTCAGCTGCTCATTGCCCAAACTTGCCCATGCCCCAGGGGCCTTTGTTCTTGCTGCCTGTGATGTGCTCCTCCCCTGCCTCTCTCAGGGCTGGCACCGGCAAGGCATCCAGAGAGGCCTCCCTCGTCATCCTAAGTAGTCAGCCCTGCCACCTCCCCCTGCCCCTGGCCTACTCCCGTCTTCACAGTGTGCATCACTGCCTGCCTCTGTGTGGTTTGTTTTTCATTTTTAACTTTCCATTTTCTATTGGAGTGTAACCAATTAATCATGCGGTAGTTTCAGGTGCACAGCAGAGCAATTCAGCCACACATACACATGTATCCGTTATCCCCCAAACTCCCCTCCCACCCAGGCTGTCACCTGGCGTTGAGCAGAGTTCCCTGTGCTACACAGTAGGTCCTTGTTGGTTATCCACTTTAAATACAACAGTGAGTACATGTTGGGTTTGTTTTTATACTTGTCTATTGCATCCCCTGACCTCTCACCCAGTCTACATTACCAGGAGACCCGGAACCATGTCTATCTCACTCTGCTCTGCCTCCAGGGCCCAAACAGTGCCTGGCACAGAGTTTGTTCTCAACAGATGGTTCTTGAGAGATGTGAGGAAGAACCTGATGCAGTGTCTTGACGTCTAGGCAAGCCTCGGAGGCTGGTGCTCTGCCTGTCAGGAGGAGGATGTGCCAAAGTCAAGGGCACGGCATCTCTCGTTGGTCCCCAAACCTGACTCCTTTGTAACCCCTGCCTCATCTCCCAGCCAGGTTTCTAAATCTTATCCACCACGCTGCCCAGGGACCAAGAAAGAAATACCCAGAGACACAGACTGAAGGTCAAGAGATTGGATGGGATTCTGAGCCTTTGGTAAGTGGGTCTCCTTTACTTGGAAGGTCAGGGGTAATCCAGCAGTGGTTAAGGAAGCAGAGTATGGAGCCAGCTGCCTGGACTTGAACTCTGGTTACCACGTACTAGCTGTGTGACCCTGGGAAGTGACTAAGCTCTTTTGTGACTAAGCTTCCTCCTAGTACAATGGAGATAATCCAGCATGTCTCTCATGAAATTGTTCTGAGGATTAGATGAGACAGTGCTTAGAACACAGTGCCTGGTACAAAGTGAATACTGCAAGTGTGGATTAAAGAAAGCTTGCTGATGTCAGATGGCCTGAGTTTGTTCTCCCAGCTGTTAGTAGAGTGGTCTCGGGCATGTCACCTACATCTCTAAATTCTGTCCCCTTCTCTGGAAAATGTGAATGCTAGTAACATATTTGTGTCATTGATTGGAAAAAACACCACTAAGTGCAAGGAACCTGGGAAATGTAGTCTTTAGCATCAGTTCAGTTCAGTTCAGTCGCTCAGTCATGTCCGACTTTTTGCGACCCCATGAATTGCAGCACGCCAGGCCTCCCTCTTCATCACCATCTCCCACAGTTCGCCCAAACCCATGTCCATCGAGTCGGTGATGCCATCCAACCATCTCATCCTCGGTTGTCCCCTTCTCCTCCTGCCCTCAATCTTTCCCAGCATCAGGGTCTTTTCCAGTGAGTCAGCTCTTCGCATCAGGTGGCCAAAGTATTGGAGTTTCAGCTTCCACATCAGTCCTTCCAATGAACACCCAGGACTGATCTCCTTTAGGATGGACTGGTTGGATCTCCTTGCAGTCCAAGGGACTCTCAAGAGTCTTCTCCAACATCACAGTTCAAAAGCATCAATTCTTCAGCGCTCAGCTTTCTTTATAGTCCAACTCTCACATCCATACCTGACCACTAGAAAAACCATAGCCTTGACTAGAGGGACTTTGTTGGCAAAGTATGATCTCCCTAAACGATAGGGCTTCTGTTCCTAAGAAAGAAACACAGGGTTTTGAATAGACTTGAAGAACCTGATGAACTTCCTGTCGCACTTGTCTTTCAATTCTGATTCTGTCATCTTCATTTCACAAACAGGGTTTAGCAAGAAAAAAGCACCAGGGGCCACACATCAGGAGACTGGGGCCTGAGTCAAGTCCAGGTCCCTACAAGACAGGGTCTTCCCCCTCCCCGCAGGCTCCTCTCTGACACCTGCCCCCTCCTCTCTAGGTCAGCCCGCAACGTGAAGACCACAGGCTGAGCCACTTCAGAGTCTACAAAGACATCACTCTGTGCAAGGCTAAAATGTGGAGCTTGGGGGAAGATGGCCGCCACAAGTGGCATTCCCTCAGCACCGGCAACCCTTCTCATTAACGCCCAAAGTGCGTGCTGCCCAGGTAAATAAAGACACTTTTAAGCCTTGGTCTGACCATTTCTGTGTCCAGAGTCTCACATTTCTCCCTTCTGCCCAAGTTCACCAGTCCACATCCTTAATCTTACAGGCCAGGGAGAGAATTCCAGTTAAAGATGGCATACTAAGAGATATACAATATCTCATACTAAGATATACAATATACTATCTCATACTAAGAGATATACAATATTTCTTCTGCCTTCTAGACCCCGATAAAGAACAATAAATTGATTTTTTTTAAAGATAAATGAGAAACATTAGCAACCAAGAAAACTGAAGCCAATGCTTAGAAGATGGAAAGCTGGTGGAAGAGGGTGGGGGGAACTACAAAATGCGAGCCGAGTGGGGCACCTCTGAGCAGAGTCCTGTCCCCGCAGATCTCTGGAGAGGCGTCAGGATTCTGGACAGAATGGGTGTGAAGCAGGGAACTGAAGGAGGGAGGGAGTCTGCCGGGAGTCCCATCGCACACCCCAGTGCCAGACGCTTAACAGCTCCCACACTGGAGGTTTACTCTTGGAGGAACGGGCAAAGGCTAGGGCTCAGAGACACTAAGACGTGGGCTAGGAGTAGGTGTGAGCCTGAAAACAATGAACACCTGTGAAAGGAAGGATGAACCCCTCACCCACCAGGCTGCATTTTTACCCTGGGTTTGAAGCTAGAGGGCTCCTTTTTGGGAAAATGAGCCAGCTCTAAAGAACTGGCCCCCAAAGACCCACACATGGTACCATTTTAAGGTTCTGGGAAGAAAGAACCAGGGACCATCCAGGCAGCTGAACACACAGAAGTGCCGGGAGAGTCACTCACCCAGGGAGTGCTCGGACATTCTGTGCACCAGCCCTCCTCACCTCCCCCACACCTGCCCGATACCTTGCTCTCTGTGTATCTTCCATCCGGCTCTTCCTGACTTATACCTTGAAGAGTGAAGCCATATACTGCTGAGGTCACTCCTGTTTTTGAAACTGCCACAACTGAATGGAAGCTGAAATCCTGAGTGGCCCCACCCTGACGGGCGTTTTCATCCAAGGATGGGCCAGATCAATTATTAGTGACTACATGGAGATCTAGAAGTGTGCCGTATCTCATGACTGTTACAGTGCGTCTGCTGTAAGGAATCCATGGTCAATGACCAGGCGGTGACTTGTGATATCATAGAAAGAGATTTGGTCTTTGTCATGGTTCCCGACACAGAACTCCTAAATCCTTTGTAATTTAAGTGATAGAGGTGGTAGGAGGGTCTTTTGTTCTAATGAGGTGAGTCTTGGCAGCTTCTTGATAGTTTCAGGATTGGGGCTGCTCCCCAGGAAGACCAAACCTTGGTTAGAAACTTAAAACTTCCAGCCCTACCACCCAAAATCTGGGGAGAGAGGAGGAGCTCAAGATTGAACCAATCACCAATGGCCCATCTCATCAATAATGCCCACATGGTGAAATCTCCATAAAGCCCCTAGACTGCACGGTTTAGGGAGCTTCCAGGTTCAGTTCAGTTTAGTCGCACAGTCGTGTCCAACTCTTTGCGACCCCATGAATTGCAGCACGCCAGGCCTCCCTGTCCATCACCAACTCCTGGAGTTCACCCAAACTCATGTCCATTGAGTTGGTGATGCCATCCAGCCATCTCATCCTCTGTCATCCCCTTCTCCTCCTGCCCCCAGCCCCTCCCAGCATCAGGGTCTTTTCCAATGAGTCAACTTTTTACATGAGGTGGCCAAAGTATTGGAGTTTCAGCTTTAGCATCAGTCCTTCCAAAGAACACCCAGGACTGATCTTTAGAATGAACTGGTTGGATCTCCTTGCAGTCCAAGGGACTCTCAAGAGTCTTCTCCAACACCACAGTCCAAAAGCATCAATTCTTCGACACTCAGTTTTCTTCACAGCCCAAATCTCACATCCATACACGACCACTGGAAAAACCATAGCCTTGACTAGATGTACCTCTGTTGGCAAAGTAACGTCTCTGGTTTTTAATATGCTATCTAGGNCTTCACTTTCTGCCATAAGGGTGGTGTCATCTGCATATCTGAGGTTATTGATATTTCTCCCAGCAATCTTGATTCCAGCTTGTGCTTCATCCAGCCCAGCATTTCTCATGATGTACTGTGCATAGAAGTTAAATAAGCAGGGTGACAATATACAGCCTTGATGTACTCCTTTCTCTATTTGGAACCAGTCTTTTGTTCCATGTCTGGTTCTAACTGTTGCTTCTTGACCTGCATACAGATTTCTCAGGAGGCAGGTAAGGTGGTCTGGGATTCCCATCTCTTGAAGAATTTTTCACAGTTTATTGTGACCTACACATTCAAAGGCTTTGGTGTAATCAATAAAGCAGAAGTAGACGTTTTTATGGAATTCTCTTGCTTTTTCCATGATCCGACGGATGCTGGCAATTTGATCTCTGGTTCCTCTGCCTTTTCTAAATCCAGCTTGAACATCTGGAAGTTCATGGTTCACACACTATGGAAGCCTGGCTTGGAGAATTTTGAGCATTTTCTTGCTAGCATCTGGAATAAACGCAAGTTTGAACATTCTTTGGCATTGCCCTTCTTTGGGATTGCAATGAAAACTGACATTTTCCAGTTCTGTGTCCACTGCTGAGTTTTCCAAATTTGCTGGCATATTGAGTGCAGCACTTCCACAGCATCATCTTTTAGGGTTTGAAGTAGCTCAACTGGAATTCCATCACCTCCACTAGCTTTGTTCTTAGTGATGCTTCTTAAGGCCCACTTGACTAAGGCATTCCAGGATGTCTGGCTCTAGGTGAGTGATCACACCATCATGGTTATCTGGGTCATGAAGACATTTTTTGTACAGTTCTTCTGTGTATTTTTCCCACCTCTTCTTAGTATCTTCTGCTTCTGTTAGGTCCACACCATTTCTGTCCTTTATTGCATTTCATGCAAAGATGGGCACAAATAAAGGACAGATTGTTGCTAGATCACTGGATTTTCTTGAGTGGTCATTAACTTACACATCTCCCAAACTCCTTGAAAATTACCTATTTTTAATCCTCTAGTGGGATTTCTAAACTAATTATCCTACTCTATCCCTATCAGATTCGCTTTCAACATTGTATCATTTGTACTTTCAATGTCACAAAATACCTCCAAGAGTCCCCTTAGTGTGAAGCTTTCTGCCAGGGTGCCTGCCTCTGGGACATCATCCTCCTCTCCACCATTTCCCTCCTTCTGTTTCAGTTCACGTTCACTAGCTCTCTAGATGCATCTCTGTTTAGTCCTAGAACAGCAGCCATGTCTCCATTCCCAGGCAACATAGTCCTCCCACAACTCCATTTGCGTCCTATTCAATTTTACTTCCAACTTTGTCACTTTCCATTTCTTTGGTCAATTCCTTCTTCCAGTTACTTACTTCTATGAAATGCCATGTGGGTTTATTGCCGAAAATGAGGAGGCAACACAGCTGCTCTCTGCCACCTGTGCGCACACTGAGTAACACGTGCAGTGACCAATCAGCCACAGACTTTGACAGAATGTGAGGCCACTAACCATTGTGCATCTTTTAGGCAGTGGTTTCATGGACTGAAGAGCCAGTAGCAAAATCTCCACTTTCCACAGTTGCTCGGTTAACAATACTTTGGTAACTGAAAGGTGAACAGTGTTGTCCAGGAACTGCGATTGATACGGCACCTCGACTGCTGAAGTCCACACATATTGGTACAAAACAAGAACAGCCTGGTCTTGGTCGTGGCAACTACTAGCATCCTACCCATGCTTCAGTGCATGGAATTACATTTTAAAGCAATGCGAGAGCTGATACTGAATGTAGCCCAATTATACTTTAAGAGTGGGAATGATAAAGTGATATAAATAAGCTCTATAGAGTATATCTCTGAAATTAAGTGATTCTATTTGCTATAAAAAGAAAAAAAAATGAAAGAAGGTACATCATCCAAACCCTACAGAAGTATTACAATCAGTGATTTACTTTTGTCCCCACTAGTGTAAACTCTGTCAATCTTAAAACTCTATGTCCCACTCATAATTCAAAGTTTCTTAAGCTAAGGCTCCTAACTGGAATTACTATTAGTTACCCTATTCACTACTATTGCACAAATTGTCAAAACAGGCTGGGGTAAAACACTGTGGTCTTCTGAGAATATGACCTATGTGCTTAGACTTTCGTTCACTGAAATTAGTTTACAAAAACTAAATTCATTCTTTTTCCTCTACGAACAGTATCATAGGAAATCAGAGAGATCTTTCAGGTACCAATGATGCTACCAGAAGACAATGCAAAAATGAGTTGTTTTTTCTTCTTAAGCATCTAGAGTTCTCAGGTTATTTGTAGCCTCAAAATGTCTAAACTGGAACGGGGGTGGGGGCAGGATGT
>SJYX01010651.1:192893-215850 GCA_006410675.1 Oreotragus oreotragus
ACGGGGGCGGGGGCAGGATGTGGTGCGGGGTGGGAAGCTGTCCTCCCTCCCTACCTCTCAAGACAGAGAAAATTCCAACACGAAACATAGCCTGCTCACAACGTTCAACCTGCACACAGCTCCAAGCCGGCACTGGAGAACTTCAAATACCCACACACCACGTGGCTCAGTAGACATTATGGAGAACCACCTCACGCAGCAAAATAATCCCACGAAGGTACGTACCCTTCATTATTCGGCAGGCAGTGTGCTAAGCATTTTGCACGTATTAACCTACAGCTGACAGGAACCCTCTTTGGTAGATTCTATTACCATGTCTATATAGAGATGACAGAGCACAGGAAAATCAACTTGCCCAGAGTCAAACAGCAAGCACACAGCAGAGCCAGGTGTCAAACCTGGCAGTCTGGCCCCAGAGTCCATGCTTTTAACCTCCACAGGGCTCGTTTATTTATTATCAATAAATGGCAATATTATTTAATATGTAAAAGTAACCTCTAAATCTTTTAGTCCTGGGTTTTTAACCAAGAATATATATTTCTCTGAAAATTTTTCTTTAGTTTATTGAAAGAATTTTTACAAAAAGAAGCTAGCAGAAGGGATCCAACTGCTTTGTGAAACTCCAAGTCTCCTCTCTTCTTCTTGGTGGTTGTATACAAAGATGCAGCCTGTTCAGTGTCTTCTGCTCTTCATTTTGTCTCTTGTCCGTTTTCCAGGTCTTTTCTGCAGAAAAGGAAATATCACGTGTGTTCACACAGCAGTTGGCCTTCTGCCCCAGGGTCTGGACACAAGGAAAGAAAGGGAGGGGGAAGGGAGGGGTGGGAGTGGAGGCTGCTCCAGCCCCCTCACTCCATACTCACGTTTGATCCTTTCTTTCCAGGCCTCTTGAGGCCCCTGCCATGAGCTGTCTTGGCCCGGAAGCTGGATACATCATCATAGCTCTCACGAGTGTTCCACTTGGAGCCTTTCTTCTTCCCACCATAACCAAACTTCTGGTTTTTATAGCGTCTCTTGGCATTAGGCCTGGAAAAAAGCAGTCTTATAGGTTACCCTCAACACTGCACATATTAACGTGCACGTAACATCCTGACGAATGTTACGATCCAACCATACCCTCAGTTTCCTCTCTGTAAACGAAGCCCGTAGATACTACTGTACCCAAAATCTCATCCTTGACCCAGTATTTCTACTCTATAACTCCCCAGACAAGATCATCTACCTACAGCCTTAACCACCAAAGCAGGAAAACAAAGCAAGAATCAGGAAAAGATCTATCATGTATCCCACCAGGCTCCTCTGTCCATGGAATTTTCCAAGCAAGAATACTGGAGTGGGTTGCCATTCCCTTCTCCAAGGGATCTTCCGCACTCAGGAATCAAACCGAGGTCTTCTGCATTTCAGGCAGATTCTTTACCATTTGAGCCACCTGGGAAGCCCCATTTTTAAACTAAATCTTATTAAATCACCCTCAGTTGTCCCTAGTCCTCCCAAGGATATTAAATGCAGTTAATGTTCCAGTGTAATACATGTTAAAACTGATCATCCCACAGGAATCTCAATTCACCATATCCGAAGTCATAGTCACCTCCCTCCTAGACTGGTTTCACCTCCTGTATCTACAGCCTAACTTGAGGTTGGAGGTCCTACCATATACTCAGCTGCCCACACTATAACCTAGAGTGGATTATAATTCCTTCTTTCATTCTCTGCACCCAGCTCAATTACTGAGTCCTGCTAATTTGACCTCTTTAGTATTTCTTCAACCAATTTTCCCCTCTCTACCCCAATGGCCACTTTCAGGTCATCGTCCTTGTTCTCTGGACTTTTGTAACGGTCCCCTGATCAATTTCCCTGCCTCCCTCACTTACACAAGTACCACTGTAATACTGAAAACATGAACATGACCTGCTCACCACTTTGAGTAAAGCCCATGAGCACCTCCTCACTGACTGCTGGAAATATCCCAGGCTCCTCACAACACCGCCCTGCCATCAGCCCAGGTCCTCCCAGCTACACCTCACCACTCCTTGCCTCACGGTAACCCCCATGATACCAAATGCTGGCTGTTCCTCACACACAAACCTGCTGTTCTCATCTCCACACTTCTGCTCATTCATGTTCTTCCATCTTCCCCAAAACCCCTGTCTCTCCTGTTCTCCTGGTTAATTCCTACTCATCTTTTAGACCAAGCTCTGATGGACCCTTCTCCAGGAAGCCATCCCCAGACTCTGACCTCTGGACCATGTCACATATTTCTAAAATGGGCTTCCAGACTTCTCTCTCAATGCCTCTATCACAGCATGGACTATATTACAGAGATATGATCATTCTCCTCAGGATGGGTGTCCAGGAATGCATAAAGGTGAACAAAAAGAATCAATAATAATATCCAACATTATCCCTTTTAATCTTTCTAATATAAGAGGTATTTACAATTTTTTTTTCATTTTCATAGATGAGGAAATTAACATTTAGAAAGGTGAAGTAACTTGCTCAAAACTACCCTCCTAATGAGAGCCAGAACCCAGATCAGAACACTAGGTCTGCACACAACCCTCACACATGAGGAATCAACTTCTACTGCGTATTCACTGAAATCACCTCACTTGAACCTTTAAGAACTGATGTGGCTGAACGGGCCCATCACAGGGCCCACAGGTCTGGCCGCAGGCACAGCCACGCTCTGTGCACGGAGGCCACACCAGGAACTGCAGCCCTGCACGCACCGCCACCCAAACAGAATGCAGCACTCACCCCTTCTTCATTTGCTGGCTTTTGGCTCCTTCTTTTGTGCTCCATGCAACAGGCTTTTGATCTCCCTCAAGGAAGTCCAGTTTATCAGAGAAACCTGGGAGTGAAGTACTTTGATCAGCACCACAGTATTTTTTTTAAAAAATTCAACTTCAAAAGAAGGATGTTACTTATGGAATTGGTATTAAGAGGCACATCTTGCTCCCCACACCATTCCCAAATGTGAGGTCCAACAGTTCCAAATCAATCAAGCCTTCAGATGTGTTTTATAGAATCAGCAGGTACCCCTGCTCCCCTGCAGCCTTATGAGAGAATACACTCACCTTTCTGATATTTCTTAATGGCACTCATCATGTGTGATTTCTCCTTTTGACGCTTCTGAAGAACCTCTGTTTGCACCTGGATGTGGACACAGGACTGTTACAGCCACTCCAAACCAGCATTCCAGATGTCTGCAGTCTCTCAGTGACCAGGCTGTGACCACCACTGAGCACTGACTGTGTGCTACAACTACGTTAACGCTCTAAGTAGAGTCTCAATTTCTCATCCCAACAACCCGGTGAAGCAGAAATTCTTATGACCCCAAAACGAAGCACAAAGAGACACTATAATTTGCCTAAGTCACACAGCAAGTGTGGGGCTGAGATTCACACCCAGACAGTCTGCATTCTTACCCATGACACAACCTGCTACAAAACTGTACAAATCATGTTTACGTCAACATCCAATTCTCTCCCTAATTATATTTGGGCAGATTAAATACCTAAACCACTGTTGCTAGGCATGAAAATACCAAGAAAGAAAACAATCTCCCCAAAAAACAAACCAAAAAAACCTTTAAGGATAAAAAGAGATGCTTAAACTCTAAGGCAGGGTTTCTCCATCCCAACACTATGATAGTTTGGACAGGATCATTCTTTGTCAGGGGGAAACATGGCCTGTCCTATGCATTTCAGGATGTTTAGAAGCTTCCCTGCTCTCCACCCACAAGCTGCCAACTGCACACTCCCCACCAAGGTGTGACAACCAAAAATGCCTCCAGACACAGCCAAATGTTCCCTGGTCAAACAAAATTATCCCCCATCAGACTGTGCTGGGAGGTCAGGTTTGGAAACCACTGATCAGGACCCAGCTCTTCACTGTACAGGTGTGTGAAGTGCAGTCCAGAGAAGTGCCTGACTCGCTCGTAGTGACCATACTACTTCTGGTGTGTCCAGGAGGGCTTGTGTTTGTGGACACTAGCAACCCACGCTGCTGTGAGCTAGTAAACACGCAATGGAACACACACCAGGCACAGAACCAACTCAGACCAGGCAATCTATGGACAAGCACCCTTGGCCCATCCCTGTCTGATGTCCTTCCCACCTTCTTTCCATATTTTCTAAGTGCTCGCAGCTGCTTAGCCTTTTCCGACTTCTCCATGGCGGCCTGTTTAGCCTGCAGTTTCTGTCGAATCTAAAACACAAAATGTTGTCAGTTTATGTTAATTGAAAATGGCATGGAAGCTGCTTAGCGTGCATGCAGCAGGGAGTGGACACACTGTGGAGTTCAAAGGAGCCTTGTGAATCATCTACTCCAAGCCCTGTGTTTCACACACAAGGACAAAAAGGCCCAAAGGCTAACACCTTTATTCAAGACACCAAAAGTCTCAGCCTTAGAACCACAACATCAAGGTGACCTTTTTATTCCCAGTGTGCTGTTTGCTCTGTTAAACAAAACAGCTTGCTTGCCACTGAATCAGGAGAAAAGACTAACTTCTCTCCATCCATACCATCTGCAGACTGTGGTGAAACCAGTATGCAGCTTTAGCCTCTTTCTCCAGGATACCATCTGCACTATAAAAACTCAAACAGATATCAGGTACCTAGCCGTTTGCATTAAACACATACATTTCAGTTAAAGAATGAACAGTTATGAATTTGAATGTGCAGAAATGGGTCTGGGTTCGTCTCTAGATTAGCTTCCTTGAGTACCACTGAGACAAGAAAATCCAGCTTGAGACCCAAGGGAACTATTTAGATATATCTTGGATTAGACATTCGTAATTCTCTGCCTCCCAAAGTTGAATAAAGACCAAATTCTACCTAACTGTTCAGTTCAGTTCAATCACTCAGTTGTGTCCAACTCTTTGTGACCCCATGGACTGCAGCACGCCAAGCCTCCCTGTCCACCGCCAACTCCCAGAGTTTACTCAAACTCATGTCCATTGAGTCAGTGATGCCATTCAACCATCTCATCCTCTGTCGTCCCCTTCTCCTCCTCCCCTCAATCTTTCCCAGCATCAAGGTCTTTTCCAATGAGTCAGCTCTTCACATCAGGTGGCCAAAGGACTGGAGTTTCAGCTTCAGCATCAGTCCTTCCAATGAATATTCAGGACTGATTTCCTTTAGGACGGACTGGTTGGATCGTCCTGCAGTTCGAGGGAACCTCAAGAGTCTTCTCCCACACCACAGCTCAAAAACATCAATTCTTCAGCATTCCGCTTTCTTTGTAGTCCAACTCTCACATCCATACATGACTACTGGAAAAATCATAGCCTTAACTTAACTTACCTAACTGTAAATTATGTCAAATCTGAGCCATATATTAATCCTTCATTCCAGAGCAGAGAAAAACTGAGGCTCAGAGAAAGGTAACTGTCTACAAGTTATAATGCTGCCCCGGCAACGGCAGGAAAGAACTGTTGTCTCTTCCACACACCATGCCTTGACTATGCCAGCTAGGAGATGCATAAAGATCCTCTTTATCTTAGGGACCACACTTCTTACATTATCTTCCTCCCTTAACTGTTTATATTAGGAAAAAGCCAACCTTACATTTGTCCAACTGGTGTTGACTGGCATAAATCTGACATAGATAACTGAGATAATCATTTTCCTCTGACAACTGGCTCCCTATTAATGTGCGTATGCCTTTGTTTGTTTGAACATTAAGGGAGACAAGCCAGCTGGATAGACTTAAGTGCAAAGCTTCAGTCTTCCAGAGAAACCCTTTCCCATTCCTTACCTTCTGCATCTGCTGATCAGACTTTGCCATCTCTGCAAAATAATCCGTAGGCCGCTTGGTAGGCACTTTGAGCTGATGGAGACGGGGCAACACTGCAAGCACTGCTGCCTGGGCTTGACGGTAGCTGCAGATGTAGGACAAAGTGTGAATAAGCTAAGGCAGAGAGGCCTTACATCCCTCTGACTGCCTCTCATAAGGTATCCAAGGTCGGAAGAGCCCGCAACACCTGACCTCCACCAGCAAGAACACACATACAAACAAAAATGGTAATAAAACCTCATTAACTCAGGAGAAATTTAGATGTACACTCTCTTAAAAGGGGTGGGGAGTATTGCTTAAAATGGATTAGCAGTTTAACAGAATGACCACTTCAGAAGTGCTCACTAACTTACAAATGCCAATTACACATTCTTATTTAGTCACTAAAAAAAAAGTCCATAAAAGGATCCCGCGTAAGCAACGTTTTGTTCTCATAATCAACTGCACAAAAAAATTTAAAACCTAGTATTTGAAAGTAAACTGGACTTTAAATTGTGACTGCTGGACCACGGGGCCTTTCTATCAACCACGGAGCGTCTCCTACTCTCTAGTCCAAACTTTCCTCCCTACTCCCAGGCTTAGGACACCTCGGAGGAACACACGCTCTCGGCTTCCACCCTCTCCCCACTCTCTAGCACAGGGATCCACAACCTTTCCCACACTTGAAAGCATACATACAAGCTCATCTCACGCTTAAAGTCATCTTCTGGATCAACAGCTTTCGGATCCTGGTTCTGAGATGTTGACTGGGGTCCACTGATTTCTGGTACCGGACCCAGGGTCACATCAAGCCTTTCAACCCATTCCAGATCCCGCTTGAATTCAGCCAAACACTGCTTCAGGCCATTCTAGGAAATTCAGACACCAAGTTCACAAAAAGATAACAGGCCAACAAATGAAGTGCTAGCCTCCAAGATCCCGACAGGCAGCTGACACTCTTGGCACCGCAGGTTGTGTCTTTCCTAGAACTAGAACGCAGTCTCTGGAGCACAACAGTGCCTCGCGCGCATCCCAAGTCTAGCATCCTCCGACCGGGCGCCCGAACTCACCAGATCGTTCACGGCCTTCTTCGGCCCCTCTAGCACCACGTTGAGGCCTGGCTTCAGAAGCCCTCGGGAAAACGCCTCCTGCAACTACAGGGCACGTTCCCCGGTGAGAACGGGAGCGTGAGGAACCCTCTCCCTCGCGCAGCCGCGCGAGCTGGCATGATACCTACCTCTCTGTCTGTGACAAGAGAGTCATCAGAATCGGAGTCCGAACCTGAGAGCGGGGGGGTNCTCTGACAACTGGCTCCCTATTAATGTGCGTATGCCTTTGTTTGTTTGAACATTAAGGGAGACAAGCCAGCTGGATAGACTTAAGTGCAAAGCTTCAGTCTTCCAGAGAAACCCTTTCCCATTCCTTACCTTCTGCATCTGCTGATCAGACTTTGCCATCTCTGCAAAATAATCCGTAGGCCGCTTGGTAGGCACTTTGAGCTGATGGAGACGGGGCAACACTGCAAGCACTGCTGCCTGGGCTTGACGGTAGCTGCAGATGTAGGACAAAGTGTGAATAAGCTAAGGCAGAGAGGCCTTACATCCCTCTGACTGCCTCTCATAAGGTATCCAAGGTCGGAAGAGCCCGCAACACCTGACCTCCACCAGCAAGAACACACACACAAACAAAAATGGTAATAAAACCTCATTAACTCAGGAGAAATTTAGATGTACACTCTCTTAAAAGGGGTGGGGAGTATTGCTTAAAATGGATTAGCAGTTTAACAGAATGACCACTTCAGAAGTGCTCACTAACTTACAAATGCCAATTACACATTCTTATTTAGTCACTAAAAAAAAAGTCCATAAAAGGATCCCGCGTAAGCAACGTTTTGTTCTCATAATCAACTGCACAAAAAAATTTAAAACCTAGTATTTGAAAGTAAACTGGACTTTAAATTGTGACTGCTGGACCACGGGGCCTTTCTATCAACCACGGAGCGTCTCCTACTCTCTAGTCCAAACTTTCCTCCCTACTCCCAGGCTTAGGACACCTCGGAGGAACACACGCTCTCGGCTTCCACCCTCTCCCCACTCTCTAGCACAGGGATCCACAACCTTTCCCACACTTGAAAGCATACATACAAGCTCATCTCACGCTTAAAGTCATCTTCTGGATCAACAGCTTTCGGATCCTGGTTCTGAGATGTTGACTGGGGTCCACTGATTTCTGGTACCGGACCCAGGGTCACATCAAGCCTTTCAACCCATTCCAGATCCCGCTTGAATTCAGCCAAACACTGCTTCAGGCCATTCTAGGAAATTCAGACACCAAGTTCACAAAAAGATAACAGGCCAACAAATGAAGTGCTAGCCTCCAAGATCCCGACAGGCAGCTGACACTCTTGGCACCGCAGGTTGTGTCTTTCCTAGAACTAGAACGCAGTCTCTGGAGCACAACAGTGCCTCGCGCGCATCCCAAGTCTAGCATCCTCCGACCGGGCGCCCGAACTCACCAGATCGTTCACGGCCTTCTTCGGCCCCTCTAGCACCACGTTGAGGCCTGGCTTCAGAAGCCCTCGGGAAAACGCCTCCTGCAACTACAGGGCACGTTCCCCGGTGAGAACGGGAGCGTGAGGAACCCTCTCCCTCGCGCAGCCGCGCGAGCTGGCATGATACCTACCTCTCTGTCTGTGACAAGAGAGTCATCAGAATCGGAGTCCGAACCTGAGAGCGGGGGGGTGTCCATCCCACCGCGCGCGAGGCCACACCTACCGGAGGACGCGGAGTAGCCCGAGCCCCCGCGCCTGAAAAAGGGCGCCCCTCGCCGCTGCCGGTTTGCAGCCCCCTGCCCGCCTGCAGCGGAGCCACGTGGACTCGAACCGCACGGGAGCAAACAGCTGCTCCTGAGCAATCTGAGCAAAAGACTTCCGCTTCCGGGTGCTGACATACTTCCGGCTTGCCGTTGCTATAGGAACTGCTCCGGCGTCGGTGAGTGCCGGGTTGCTTCGGATTCGTAGGGGTAGTACACTGGACACACGCGTGGTCTGCTGATCTAGAGAGCAGAAGCTTACAGGTGGGAGAGATCCCTGGGGGTCGTCCAGAGGAGCAGGAAGCCGCGAGGGCGAAAGGAACGAGCAGACGCGGGAGCTGGGTCTGGGGCAGCGGAGGTGATTGCTGAGGGGAGGGGGCGGAGGGGCAGTTCGGAGGCGGAGCCACGGGCGTGTCGCGGGGCGGGTGCGGCCGGGTGGGCGGGGTTTCGCGCTTCTCCATGCTCACCAGCTGCGTTGCATCTTCAGCGGAACTACCCGACCATGTCCACTGTGGTAGCTCAGTCTCTGCATGTTTTTGGGCTTCGATCCCACGTGTCCAACAATGTCTTCTTCTTCGATGAACAGATCATTATATTTCCTTCAGGAAATCATTGTGTGAAGTACAATGTGGATCAGAAATGGCAAAAATTCATTCCAGGTAAAACTGTTTCCAATCTGACACCTAGGTAACCGTGTGAACCAAATATAACACCATAATCCCAATAGGACGATTGAAAGAAAACTTTTCTGGACAACTTGAATATACATATAGTTTTATAAATGTAGAAGAAATACATGTCTACTTGCCTTATTTTAATGTGTAGATTAATGAATCATCCATAAGGTCACATGTAAAATCCTGTTAATTTAAAGGTACTTATTCTCACTGTGATCTCATGGAAAAAAATTCTTTTGAAGAGTTTCATGCATCTTCATTATCACTCTCCTTGTCATCACCAGGGCTGCTTTTTGACTCCTCTAACAGTTTTCTAGAGTACACCACTTTCGTTACAGACCTTTTGAATCCATTTATGATGAAGACACTAGAGATTTTACCCCAGGTCAGAAATAAGCATTTGTATACTGTAACATTTGGGTTTGTTCACATTAGTCCTGCTAATGATATACATGATTTCCACACCTTCGCCACTCTTTTCCACTGTTTTCTGCGCTCAACCTGTTTTATTGTGACGTGCATACAAAAGACTGTATACTACATATGTGGAGTATTTAAAAAACTAGTAAAATGGAGCTTTGAAAATCTACCAAAAGAAGAAAATAGTACATTACCGGTTCCAGTGTTTCTCCCTGACTTCATTCACCTCCCATGTGCCCACGCTCACTCCATCCTGGAATTTGTAATTATTCCCTTATTTCTCTGTATCGTTTTACCACGTATTTCTCTGTCTGGCCTTATGTAAGATATTGTTTTTGTTTGTGCTACTTTCCAGCTTCATATAAATGTAATGGTAGTGTATGTATTCTGTGACTTGCTTCTCTTGTTTAACAACATACTGTGAGATTCATGCATTTTGTACATGTTAACTGAGTTCTTTTTATTACTATGCAGCAGTCTCTCAAATGACTCTAATGTCTCAAGTATATTTATCCATTCTAGTGCTGATGACTAGTTGAGAACCAACATTTTTTTTTTTTTTTTAATTTGCTTCTCTGGTGGCTCAGATGGTAAAGAATCCGCCTGCAATGAGGGTTTGATCACATGGGGTTCGACTCGGGTTTGACCCCTGATTTGGGAAGATCCCCGGGAGAAACAACAACTACCCGATCCAGTGTTCTGGCCTGGAGAATTCCATGGACAGAGGAGCCCAGCAGGCTATAGTCCATGGGGTTGCAAAGAGTCAGACATAACTGAGTGACTTTCACTTTCTTTCTTTCTTTTTTTTTTTTTTTTGCTATTTCAAACCATGCTGCTATAAGCATTCTTGCACTGAAGTGTTCTCTTCTACTTGTGCGGAGACTCTCCAGGGCACACAGCAAAACAGTAGTGTGGCAGTACTGGTTCACACTGCTGTTACCCCACAACCTCGCCACCCCTTGCTATTGCCCCACTTCTAATGTTTTGTGCATTTACCTACTACTAATGAGGATGAGTATCCTTTCACATGATTAAGGGGCTACTTCTGTTTAATCTTCTGTGAAATGTCTTGTTTAAATCTTTTATCCATTTTCTGTGTTTTGGGGGAGGTAATTTTCTTACTGATTTATGGTCGCACTATATTTTCTGTATGCTAATCCTCTGTCAGATGTATACATACTACAAATAATTTCTCCCAGTTTGGGGCTTGTGTTTTCTTCCTCCTTACGGGTAACTTGATGGACAGAAATTCTTGGTTTTAATGAGATCAAATTTATCAACCTTACTCAAGCTTATTAATATATTCTCCTATATTATCTCTTTGATACACGCCACATTTACCTTTCATCTTTTCGGCTCTGGGTTAGGAGGGTGCTGAGTGTGTTAGGGGAATAGTGAAGAACCCAGTATGTCTGGAGCAAAGTGAATAGAGGAGAAGGAGTGAAAGGTGAAGCAGAGAAGTAACGAGAGCAACATCACATGGGCTTTGAGATCAAGGGCTCCAACTCTGAGTAAAATGAGAAGCTGGGATGGAGGATTCTGAGCAGAGCGACATGATCTGACTTATGTTTCAAAAGGTTCCTTCTGGCTACTGTTCAGAGAATAGATTTAAGGAAGGACAAGAGAGGAAACAGGAGACCAGCTGAAGGACCATTGCTGTAATCCAGGTGGGAGAACATAGTGGCTTGGAGCAGGTAGCAGGTAACAGGGATGGTGAAAAGAGATCAAAGCCTGGCTCTATTTTGAAGATGGGAGTGACAGGTTTCCTCATCGACCTGATGTAGTTGGGAGAGAAAAGGAAGAAGCAAGGGTTTTGGCCTGAGCAACTGAAAGGATGGAGTTGCTGCTAACAGAGACAGGAAAGACTGCGGAAGGAGCAGGTTTTGTGTGGAATGTTAGTGTTTGACATGGGAAGACTGAGATGCCTGCTAGATATGCAAATAGGGTCGTAAGTGAGCACTTTGATGTCAGTTCTTAGCTGGAGAGTTCCGTGGACAGAGAAGCCTGGCAGGCTACAGTCCATGGGGTAGCAAAGAGTCAGACACGACTGAGCAACTAACACTTTTTCAGTTTCAACTGATGTCGACTGTGGATTCAAGAGAAAGGGGCCCTGGCTGGTGGTAAAAATCTGAAGGTTGTTAGCACAGAGGTGAAATACAAAGCCCTTAGCATGAGGACTTCCCTGGTGGCCCAGTGGTTAATTCTGCACTTTCAATGCAGGGGACGTGGGTTCAACCCCCCGGGAACTTAAGATCCCACATGCTTGCAGCATGGCCAAAAATAATTACATTTTTTTAAAAGTCCTTAGAATGGATTAGATCACCCAGGGAGTAAATGTGTTTGTGAAACAAAAGAAGGATAAAGATTGGGCTGTGGGGCCTTCCTACATTTCGTGCCAGGAAATGAGGAAGAACCTGGAAAAGAGTCTTTGGAGGAGTAGCCAAAAAGAGGAAATCCATGTAGGAGGTAAACATATTTGAAGGAGAAGTCAGTCATCAACTAGGTTAAAACAACAGGAAAGTATTTACAAACTGCAATCAGTCAGCACATGTTAAGCACCCACTGGGGAGTCAGGCCCTAGTGATTAAAAGAATGAATAAGCCAGAAAGCCAGGGCCCATGGCCTCCAGGAGCTCTCAGCATTGTAGTGGGGACAGGTACGTATTCAAATGAGCACTGGGACTATGTAAACGAGCAGGACACCTGCTAGGCCAGGCACAGCCCTGGTACAGAAGCACAGAGCAGGGGAGCAACCTGTTGTCCATTGCCTTCTCCTGGCAGTCTTGTCTACATTCACACTTTCAACACCCCACCATGACTTTACCTCCAATCTGTACTTCAGTCCAAACTTCTCCCCTAGCTTTCATCATATCAAGCTGCCTGCTAAGACCTCTTTACCTGAAAATTCTCACACACAATATATCCAGAATGGAATTTATCATTTCCTTTTTTCTCCCTCTTTCCTTGAGACTCTACTTTGCAAGGTATCCAAACACATCATGAAGATACGATTACAAAAATAAGCTAGTCCTAGTATAAATATCCCAGAAACCCAATAATACACAAATAAATTAATACAGTGGATAAAGGGATATATAAATGAATTTCAGTTCAGTTCAGTCGCTCAGTCGTGTCCGACTCTCTGCAACCCCATGAACCGCAGCACACCAGGCCTCCCTGTCCATCACCAACTCCTGGAGTTTACGCAAACTCATGGCAACCCACTCCAGTATTCTTGCCTGGAAAATCCCATGGACAGAGAAGCCTGGGAGGCTACAGTCCATAGGGTCGCAAAGAGTCGGACACGACTGAGCGAAAAGTGGAGGAAGAATATGGAGTGCTGGCTGTTTAGGGCATAAAGGCCTGTTATCTGACCCTGCTGCACCTTCCAGACGCATCTAGGTCATCCCTGGCTCACAGAGGGTGCTGGACGCTCAGCCATTGCCCACTGTGTGTAGTTCCCCCACCATCTACACCCTTTCTCACATCCACACCTTTGCCCTTCCTGACCTGCCCACCCCCATCCTGTTCTCAGTTTGTCCTCTTTTAGGAATCCTTCCCTGACTTCTCCTCCCACCACGGCCTCAGTGAGGGGCCCATTGTAGTTATTTTCAAAATAGCCAAGGCACAGTTGTACTGAAGGATACAGGGATCAACGGTTACCTGTTTCTGCACTTTTCTCCTGTTGCCTTGGCAGCACCCACCACGGTGCCTGCTTTGTGCTGAATCTCGGAGAATGCATGGTCACCCCTCACCAGCCCCTCTCCTCTGTTTGCAGGCTCAGACAAGAGTCAGGGCATGTTGGCCTTGGCTATCAGTCCCAATCGGCGCTACCTCGCTGTCTCAGAGACCGTGCAAGATAAACCTGTCATCACCATTTATGAACTGTCAGCCATCCCCTGCCGGAAGCGCAAAATCCTTAATAGTTTTGACTTCCCAGTTCAGAAGTTTATTTGCATGGCTTTTTCTCCAGACTCCAAATACCTCTTGACTCAGACTTCACCTCCAGAATCAAACCTTGTCTATTGGCTGTGGGAAAAACAGAAAGTCATGGCCATTGTTAGAATCGACACTCAGAACAATGCTGTCTATCAGGTACTGCCCAGAATAACAAATATTATGCAAATTATTTTAAAATAGTACAAGCTGTCTCTCATTGAATGCTTTCTATGTGCCAGGAATAGTGCTGATTTCCTAAAATGCATTTGGAAATTTGCCACACAACACTATATAAAGTATACATAATTATTGTCTCTGTTTTAAAGATGAAGGAACTGAAGCTCCAACAATTTAGCCGAACCAGGACTCCCTGAGCCCAGGGTCTGTGTTCTTTATTTTGGCCCAGAATTGCTTGCTGGTCACAAGTCAGGTTCAGAGGCAGTTTGATCAATTTGCTCTCTCTCCCCAGACCTGGCCTCTACTGGGAAGCATTTCTGGGCAGTGGGAAGACTTCAGGAAAGTGGTGTGAGGTCGTAGATGTTTAGGAAGCTATCCATGAAATTGCAGTTATGTGAGGAACAGAAGTTTCTATTGTGCTTTGAGGGTAAAATGCAGAGGATGTGTCAGGAGGCTGGTTGGGTCCCAAGGAGGCTTTGCTTGGAGCAGTCAACCTGGTCTGAGATCTAGCGCTCAGCTGTACAGGTCCACGCACCATTCTGTTCAGGTTCAGAGATACTGGCTAATCAGCATCTTGGGCTGATTAGACTCTGTTATTCTCACAAGAGGCTGGCGTGTGAACCAGCATGTCACAACCAGAACACACATCATCTATCCAGTCAGTGTGTTTCCTCCCTTGAGAAGTGAAATTATTAATCAACAGGTTGCTTGGTGGTTACAGAATCAGAGTAAAAACAAGTAGAGCCTGAAGATTATTTCATCCAGGTCATAGTAAGGCATGCTACAGCATCCTCTTCAGAGCAGGGAGCACCTTGTCTCAAACAGATTCAGGAAACATTCACTGGATGCCTGCTCTGAACCTGCCACTGGGGATACAGAGATGAAAAAGGCACAGCCCCTCCAGGCGCTCACCATCCAGTGTGGGTGACAGATTGACTGTGACTGCAAATGGGGATGAGGGTAAAGGTAAAGGAGGCCTAGTCCCTGACATGTAGCTCCTTCTCCGTGGACAGGCCACATAAACCTGCCGGACCCTCATTTGTCTGTTTTTAGCTGAGCTTTCATTCTGTTTTGCTAACACAAAGTTTGGTGATTGTCAAGACGATTGTCAAGACCTGCTCATCCTGCTTTTTGGTCTTCATCAGATGACTTTTGAAGGTTTCCTAATTTGACTCAGGGACCCTACAAATATAATGGACATAGATCTGTCCTCTTATCAAATATGTCTTAAAATTATATGATTTAGTGATGTTTAAAGGAAGTTATGACCAACCTAGATAGCATATTCAAAAACAGAGACATTACTTTGCCAACAAAGGTCCGTCTAGTCAAGGCTATGGTTTTTCCAGTAGTCATGTATGGATATGAGAGTTGGACTGTGAAGAAAGCTGAGTGCCGAAGAACTGATGCTTTTGAACTGTGGTGTTGGAGAAGACTCTTGAGAGTCCCATGGACTGCAAGAAGATCCAACCAGTCCATTCTAAAGGTGATCAGTCCTGGGTGTTCTTTGGAAGGACTGATGCTAAAGCTGAAACTCCAGTACTTTGGCCACCTCATGCGAAGAGTTGCCTCACTGGAAAAGACTCTGATGCTGGGAGGGATTGGGGGCAGGAGGAGAAGGGGATGACAGCGGATGAGATGGCTGGATGGCATCACCGACTCGATGGACGTGGGTTTGGGTGAACTGCAGGAGTTGATGATGGACAGGGAGGCCTGGCGTGCTGCAATTCATGAGGTTGCAGAGTTGGACACGACTGAGCAACTGAACTGAACTGAAAGGATCCTGTGAACTACTTGGACTAACTAATAATTAGTTAAATGGGAAATAATTCCATCAAGTTTAGTTTTATGTCTCTTTTTCTTTCATTCTCTCATATTTTACAGGTGAGCTTCAATCCCCAGGATAACACTCAAATTTGTATCACTGGAAATGGGATGTTTAAGCTTCTCCGTTTTGCTGAGGGAACCCTGAAGCAAACTAATTTTCAGAGGGGAGAACCCCCAAATTATCTCGCCCACACCTGGGTGTCTGATGACAAGATTATTGCTGGCACTGATACAGGCAGACTCTTCCTCTTTGAATCTGGAGATCAACGCTGGGAGACAAGTATCGTGGTCAAGGAGCCCACCAGCGAGACAAAGAACCTGGGGGTGATCCAGGAATCAGAGAGGTAACAATGCCCTCTGGGCTGGAGCTCTTAGAAAAACACACTCATCTTGCCAATAGCAAGCACTCTTTAAAAATCATTCCTTTATCTTTTCTAGTGTTCATCCACATTCAGGGTCAAATTTGATGTTTATAAACATAACCTAGGTACAACTGTTTTTATTTTTATACCTAACCTCATTTTATAAGTGTTTCCCTGGTGGCTCAGATGGTAAAGAATCCATCTGTAACGCAGGAGACAATCCTGAGCTGGGAAGATCCCCTGGAGAAGGGAATGACTACCCACTCCAGTATCCTTGCCTGGGGAATTCCATGGACAGAGGAGCCTGGCGGGCTAGAATCCATGAGGGTCACAAAAAGTCAGATACAACTGAACAACTAACAGTTTCACAGACTGGTATGACTTAGTCTTCAAAACTACCTATTTTCGAAAATATGTTTTCTACTGGCTTCCCAGTTTACAAAATCAATTAAATAAATATCCACCAAGCCTTTGCAATGTGCAAGGCATCTTGCTAAATGCTGGGGACACCGTCCTCAGGACCTTATAATTCAATAGGAAGCAGTGGACTAATAAGGAAGTACAAGGAAATGTCAGTCAACGTGACAGAAGTGTTATAGGCCAGAGAAGGGGCTCGGGATGAAGCTGCCAGTTTTTCCTCTGCGGCAGCCAATCACAACCATCTCTCACTCATGTCGGACAGTACCATTGTGTGGTCTAGGCGCTGCCTTGAACACTCTGTGTATAACCTTGTTTGCGCCTTACCCTCCCTGCATAGTACATATTATTATCACACCCATATCATAGCCTCTAAGAGGTTAAATGCCTCACCCAGGATCACAGCACTGTTAAGGAACAGGCCAGGACTCTAAGCCAGATGTCTGATCCCAATACCCGAGCCTGCAATCAGAACAGCAGCCTGTAGACTGCTCTTCTCCAATGTCTTTGGGCTCACCCATTTGTACCACCCCCATGCCAATGACACTTCCTTTTTGTCATGATTATGTTGAGAACTTCCTAATAAGGCCATTTCCCTCCAGTCTGCTGTGCTCCCCATCTTTGAGTGAGTCCAGGACTCCAAGGATAAAGCTCACTCTTGACCTTGGCCCACACGTCCCTGCTGCTCTGACACTTCCCTATATCTGCAGCATCAGCGCTTGCCTCCGTCTACCGCGTATCCCCCATGCACGCTCCTACTTCTGGGCTCAGTCTGCCCCTACATCGACCCCACTCCTCTGGACACTGCCACATCCCTCTGTGTCCTTCCGGTCTCAGCTGGGAGCCCTCAGCCTCTGCTCATCTCAGACAGCTGTTCTTCTTCTATATCTGTCCTTAGGTTTTCTTGTTAGCTGATAACCGGCCACTGCCATCCTACTCAGCAGTCCCTGACAGTCCTTATCATACGCCCCCTTGACCATCAGCTGAGGAACTGGGTCAACTTATTTATCACTGTTTCACAGAGTCGTTAACATAACTCTGGTAAATGTTATATGAATGAATGAGTGAATGCAAATATGCATAAATGAATGAAGGAGAAAGAAAGGAAGGGAGGGGAAAGGGGAGGAAGAAGAGAAGGAAGGAAGGAAAGAAAGGGAAAGGGATGGAAGGGAGGGAAGGAAGCAGAAACCTGGATTTAAATCTCAGCTCTTCCCCTTACTAATTGTGTGATCTTGGAAACAACCCCTCTGAGCCACTTTTTTCTAAACAACAAAATGAGTATGATAATAAAAACAGTGACCACAGAGGATTGCAAGATTTCCATATAAGTGTATAACCTTCCATCTCCCATGGAGGCCCAGTAGCACTCCCAGCCAAAGGGGCACATTTAGGCTGTGGGAAGGGGGCTCACGCTGAGTGGTTTCTTCCATGTGCATGCATGCTAAGTCGCTTCAGCCATGTCCAGCTCTTTGCGACACCATTGACTGTAGCCTGCCAGGCTCCTCTGTCCATGGGATTCTCCGGGCAAGAATACTGGAGTGGGTTGCCATGCCCTTCTCCAGGGGGTCTTCGTGACCCAGGGATGGAACCTGGGTCTGCTGCATTGCAGGCACGTTCTTTACCATCTGAGCCACACTCCCACGCCCAAGGACAGTCCTTCTTTCTCGTCCCTGGCACAGTTCTCCTTGGAATCATCGCTGTTATCTGTGTGTGCTATTTTCTTTTCCAGCCTGCTCGAATTTCCAGCAGTCACTTCCCCAGTCCCTTCCTACGAGCAGATCATGGTGACCAGCAGCCACAGCCAGCTGTCGCTGCCCCAGGTGTTTGCCATCGCAGCCTATTCAAAGGGATTTGCCTGTTCTGCTGGGCCGGGGAGAGTTCTGCTGTTTGAGAAGATGGAAGACAAGGAGTTTTACCGGGAGAGCAGGGAGATCCGGGTAAGAAGGAGAGGAAGCAGCAATGCTGGGGTCCAACTGGCATCTGTCCTCCAGGAGCAGAGCACTGATGCAGCGTTTGTCGCAGGGAAGGAGGCTGAGGGCAGAGCACGAAGGGACTCGAGCCATTTGTCCTGAAGGCAGTCTTAGGATGGATTGGACAGAGTTGCGTTATAGAAATAGGGAGCTCTGGATCTGAATCCTGGGGGAGAACTTGGGCAAATTGTTTTCAAGTTCAGTGTTCCTGTAATGTGTATGGATATTTTAACACCAGGAACAGCACCTGATAAGGGACTTCTCTGGTGATCCAGTTGCTAGGCGCTGCACTTCCAATACAGGGACCTGGCTTCTAGATCCTCGGTCAGGGAACTAGATCCCGCTTGCCACAGCTAAGAGTTTGCATGCTACAGCTAAGATCTCGTGGGCCACAACTAAGACCCGGCACAGCCAAATAAGTAAATAAATATCTTTTTTTTTTTAAGATGAAAAAACTACCTGGGCTTCCCTGGTGGCTAAGAGGGTAAAGCGTCTGCTTACAATGCAGGAGACCTGGCTTCGATCCCTGGGTCGGGAAGATCCCTTGGAGAAGGAAAAGGCATCCCGCTCCAGTACTCTTGCTTGGAAAATCCCATGGAGGAGAAGCCTGATAGGCTACAGTCCATGGGGTCGCAAAGAGTCAGACACGACTGAGCAACTTCACTTTCACTTTCACCTGGTATGCAGCAGGCATTCAGTAAATCTTTGAGGGAAGAAATGATACAAACTGTTGTGGAGAGAGATTTTACCTGGTTGGGGAAGAACCAGGAAGATTTCAGAGTGTTTGAAGGTCATTGTTGAAGAAGGGTTGTAGAGGATGGATAACATTCGACAGGAAGAAACAGATCAGGAAGTCCAGGTGAGGGGAAGAAATTAAGCAAAGGTACCCCTGACAGGGAGCAGTGGTGTGTTTGGGAGATATCTGTTCCCCAGTGGAGGGGCCTTAAGTCACTTGAAGGGAACGAGAGGACTAAGGCTGGTGAAAAGATGGCAAACGCCAGCCTGAGGAGTGAGTATGTAAATGGGAAAGGCATCCTGTTTTCAGTGGAGAAGCACTATGCTTCAGAAAAGTGATCTGCCTGTGATATTAATACACGGTGTGGGCAATTTGAAGGCATTGGATATGGAGTGGTAAACACACATTAAATGAGTTAGACTTGACTCTTTAAGGTTTCCTGGCTGAGTGACTTCCCATGAGTTGCTGAATGTAGCAAACCTCTGTCTGTTCATTAAGGAAACAGCTCACCCTGGTGGTTATCGAAAGGATTAAACATCTGTGTGATCACTGGATGCAGTTCAGTTCAGTTCAGTCGCTTAGTTGTGTCCAGCTCTTTGCAACCCCATGGACTGCAGCATGCCAGGCTTCCCTGTCCATCACCAACTCCCAGAGTTTACTCACACTCATGTCCATCACGTTGGTGATGTCATCCAACCATCTCATCCTCTGTTGTCCCCTTTTCCTCCCACCTTCAATCTTTCCCAGCATCAGGGTCTTTTCCAATGAGTCAACTCTTCACATCAGGTGGGCAAAGTATAGAACCTTCAGCTTCAACATCAGTCCTTCCAATGAATAGTCAGGACTGATTTCCTTTAGGATGGACTGGTTGGATCTCCTTGCAGTCCAAGGAACTCTCAAGAGTCTTCTCCAACACCACAGTTCAAAAGCATCAATTCTTCAGTGCTCAGCTTTCTATGTAGTCCAACTCTCACATCCATACATGACACTGGAAAAACCATAGCCTTGACTAGACGGACCTTTGGTGGCAAAGTATCTGCTTCTTAATATGTTGTCTAGGTCATAGCTTTTCTTCCAAGGAGCAAGCGTCTTTTAATTTCATGGCTGCAGTCACCATCTGCAGTGATTTTGAAGCCCCCCAAAATAAAATCTCTCCGTTTCCGTTGTTTCCCCATCTGTTTGCTATGAAGTGATGGGACTGGATGCCGTGATCTTAGTTTTTTGAATTCCGAGTTTTAAGCCAACTTTTTTCACTCTCCTCTTTCACTTTCATCAAGAGGCTCTTTAGTTCTTCTTCACTTTCTGCCATAAGGGTGGTGTCATCTGCGTATCTGATGCAGTGCCTGTGCTCAATAAATAGTACTAGTTAACCTTGCAGTTAGGAATTAGTCCTGAGGGTTTTTTTGTTACTGAAGCCAAAAGGCAATGAGGTCTAGGATCACAGCAGTGGGAAGCAGAGAGAGCCTCTGTGAAGGTTAAACCTGTAGGACGTTCCCTGAGTAGATGCCAGAGCCCAGAGATGAGGAGCTCTCAGGGAGGATGCCCAGGCTCAGTTCAGAGTGCTGGGAAAGGATGCCAGGAAATAGGGGTTAAGAGCAAGGTGGGTGGGCACTAGGGAGAGTTAGTAAGTTTACTTTGACTATAAAGCAATTCATTCTTTTGTGTGTTCATTTATTCAACAAATATTTATTCAGTGTTTACTATGTGTCAGGCTCTATGCTCGGGGCTGGGACATAGATGAGAAGTAACCACACTGAGACTTGTCCTTAGGACTCGATCAACAAGCAAACAAACAGATATGGACAGACTGTTGGATGAGATCAATGCTATGAGGAAAATACAGCCCGGAGAGGACAGGGAGTAAGAGGGGCTTCTGTTCTAGAAAAAGTGGCTGGGGGAGGCCCCCCTGAGGAATGTTGACACTTGACCAGCAACAAGGATAAAGTGAAGCAGTTTGAAATGTGGTTCAGACCTTGGGAGTGAGGTCACTCACTGTATATCTATGGCACATACACACCCACACGCAGGCTCACACTCACACACACATATACACACATACTCATATACACCGCCAGTGTGCTTGGCTTCTATCTGGCACATAGATGATGCTTAATTTTCATTGTTTTAAGTATTCATTATTGTAATTACTACTGTGGTTTTCAGGCTTCCCTTGTGTCTCATCTGCTAAAGAATCCACCCGCAGTGTGGGAGACCTGAGTTCAATCCCTGGATTGGGAAGATCCCCTGGAGAAGGGAAAGGCTACCCACTCCAGTATTCTGGCCTGGAGAATCCCATGGACTGTATAGTCCATGGGGCCGCAAAGAGTCAGACACGACTGAGCAGCTTGCACTTGCACTTTCGGGGTTGTTTTCATTGGATCCTCGTATTAGGTAAAATCATTGAGAGAGAAAATGTACAGACAAAAAGAGGACTGAAGACAAAACTTAGTGTTTCCCAGTTTCAAGACTGAGACAGGATGAGAGCCCAGCAGGACTCTGAGAAGGCGAGGTCGTTCCCTCATTCAGTCAACAAACGTCTGTCGGTCGCCTGTCAGGGGCCAGCCTCCAGGGTGGGGCCTGCGGCGAGCACATCGGACATGGCGCTTCCCCCACGGACCTCACTGTCTGGGGGAGGGTGCGAGGCCACACCGTGCAGGCACTGAGCGCCTGCCACGTGCCAGGCCCTGCTCCAAGCAGCACAGGATGCAGAGGGAACAGACAAGGCCCCCGGTCCGCAGGCTCCTCTTCCCTCTCTGCAGTGTGACTCCTGGGACAACAGAGGGAACTCCTGGGTGCTGTGGGCACAGTGAGGGGCTGTCAGGGCCCACACAGCCCAGGGCGGCCAGGGAAGGCTCCCCAGAGCCCTCGCTGCCCAGAGAGCAGAGGGATTAGACCTCCTGAGGACGGGCTAGGAGGTGCGAGCAAGACAACTCCACGCAGAGGGAGGGCAGCACAAGAGCCCAGCGTGCCCAGGGGAGGAAGGTGCCCAGGCCACTGCTGCGGGCTCTAGGAGAGCCCAGAAGGTGAGGGCTGAGCAGGGCGTCGGGCTTTGGTGATAAGGAAATTTCTGATGTTCAGGAGGACAGTTTCAGTAAATGAGGCAGTGGAAGCCACGTTATAAGGAATTAAGAGCTGAGTGGGTAGTGAGGACGCAAAGGTGGTATACACAGACCAGATTTCAGTAAGTTTGGTTGCTTGTGGAATGAGAGGAAAAACAGGGAGAAGGAAACCTCGTTTAATAATGTCCACTGGAACCCCAGACCCCCGAGACGGCTGCAGGAGCTGCGGGGCCCCTTCTCTTCTCTCTGCCCTGTCACCCACCCATGTGATGGAAAGGCCTCAACCTTCCCCTCCGCTGCCCAAAGCGCACTGCGTACCTGGTGCAGATGGGAGCCTGCTCTGAGCTCCCACCTGCTGGGCGAGCATGGGGCTAGACTAATGCTTGTGCTGAGGGGGGATCTCAAACAGATGTACAGATGGATCAGTTTCACCTGTGCCGCCGCTCATTACTCAGCCACTAGTCACTTAAAGGTGAGTGGGAAACCCACAGAAACTGAGACACCTCAAACCCTCCCTTCTCCACATCTGAGGAGCATCCAGGAAGCAGGCTGATAGGAGTCTGGAAGCTGCAAGTCTGAGAGCATCTTAAAGTCCAAGGACAGCTGACAGTGCAAAGGCCTGCTGACCGCTGTCCTGTGTCTCGGGCAGATTCCTGTGGATCCGCAGAGCAATGACCCAAGTCAGTCGGACAAACAGGACGTGCTCTGCATGTGCTTCAGCCCCTCCGAGGAAACGCTGATCGCCAGCACCAGCAAGGGCCAGCTCTACAGCATCACCATGTCCCTGA
>SJYX01010651.1:226456-237212 GCA_006410675.1 Oreotragus oreotragus
TCCATTGGATTTTCCAGGCAAGAGTACTGGGGTGGGGTGCCATTGCCTTCCCCGAATGGGGAACGTACTTTATTATAAAAAATCTTATATAAGATATTTATTTTAAAAACCTACAACAGTCAGCACACTTGATTATGAAACTGTGAAAGACAGAACATGATGCTTCTGTTAGCCTTGTACTGAGTTCTTTCCAGTGCAATAAGGTATGAAACGGAAATATACATTAGTCCCCATGCTGTGCTTAATCAGCTGCTCAGTCATGTACAGCTCTTTGCGACCTCATTGACTGTAGCCCGCCAGGCTCATCTGTCCATGGGATTCTCCAGGCAGGAATACTGGAGTGGGTTGCCATGCCCTCCTCCAGAGGATCTTCCCAACCCAGGGATCGAACCCAGGTCTCCCACGTGACAGGCGGATTCTTTACCATCTGAGACCCCAGGGAAGCCCAACATTAGTCCATGGGGCTGCCATGACAAAATAGCCCAGACTGGATGGCTTATGAAGAGCAGAAATTTTTCCTCACAGTTTGGAGGGTGGGGAGTCCGAGATCAAAGTGCCAGCACGATCAGAGGAGGGCCTTCTTCCTGGTTTCAGACTTCCTGTAGCCTCACATGGTGGAAGGAGCCTTTCCTAAGACCACTCACCCCATTCATAAGGGGAGAACTCAGGACCTAATCACTTCCCAAAGGCACCACTTCCTAATACCATCACCTTGGGATGTCAGGATTTCAACATATGAATTGAGGTGGGGCTGATGAGAGACAGGCCATAGCAAAATTAGAGGCATGAGGGTTGGAAAGGAAGAAATAAAGCTATTACCATGGACAGCAAAACTGAGTTTGTAGAAAATGTAGAAAATTTAGAGAATTTGCAGATAAACTATTAAACTTCGTGAATCTGGGAACATTGTTGGAAATGATTATATTTAAGTCCATTTTTACATAATAGCGACAAACAATCAAAAAATATAATTTAAAAAGGGCACCCAAAAAGGTGTCCAGTTGGTCAGGAGGTTGGCTACTTAGAAGGAGACTGAGAAAATATGTTGGAGGTATTAATGTATTGGAGATTTTGGGAGCCAGTCACTCTATTGGAGAAGGGAGTTACAAATATGGAAAAGGGAAAAAATTAGAATGCTGTTTTTATTTGGCAGTTTTGTTCAGTGACTTGGTAAACTAATTCTGAGAAGTCTTTTTTTCTCCTGCGGTGGGCAGCCTCAGATGTCACTGCTTGGATATTTTTCTTTCTTGATCTTTTAGCCTGGTTACCTAGGGCTTGTCCCTGGGTTGACGTAAGCCACTTAATTAGTCATAGATTATGCTTAAGGCCCCTTCCCCAGTTATATTTTTCCTGTTGAGTTTTTGTTTAGAAAACAGAAAACTGTGATTTTCCTGTCACAGTTCATGGAGTTTATGCTTTTGCTCCATGTTTAGCCAGCAGCTAGTAGTTTTGAGATTCCCTCTCTGACTATACCTGAGAGGGTGCAGCCTCAGCCATGCACCCCACCTTCCAGGCTGCCAGGCATAAGCATGACGTTATTTCTAAGCCTGACTTCCTGGGAGATGCCCCTGGGTCAGAAGCTTATTATTCAGTCAGTGCTGGTCAGATGTTGCATTTAAAGCCTTGGTGCCTGTGAGGCTTTTGTGCAGTACAGGCGATGCTTTCAGGTGTCCCCATATCCTGCTCTGATTTCTCCTGAGTGGGTACCCAGCATAGCACATACATCAGCCTTCCTGATCCCCACCGTTGCCTCATCCCGGAAGGGCTCTCTTGACTGTCTCCTTCCCTTCTTCTTCCTGATATAATGCTGTTCCTGCTCTGCCATTTTGCTTCTATCAGGGAGTTTCCAGCCTTCTCTTAACCACCCTCCACCTAGATCTCCACCAATTTAGATGATGCCCGTAGGATGAAATTCTCCATGCTTGGCTCTAAATAAGTCAGTCTCCTCCAGCAGAGCTGTGGAGCTCCTTATCTTATGACCAACGTCCCCCTGGGAAGAAGTTCTGNCTCTGCCATTTTGCTTCTATCAGGGAGTTTCCAGCCTTCTCTTAACCACCCTCCACCTAGATCTCCACCAATTTAGATGATGCCCGTAGGATGAAATTCTCCATGCTTGGCTCTAAATAAGTCAGTCTCCTCCAGCAGAGCTGTGGAGCTCCTTATCTTATGACCAACGTCCCCCTGGGAAGAAGTTCTGCTCCACTGCGCCAGAGCGAAGGGTGAGGGGTAGCGACTTTCTTTCCCAAGAATGACCTCCCTACTCTGTGCGTGGCGCTTGCAGGTGGAAAGCGGGTGGGATCCCACGTCTTTTCAGCTCTCCCCTCATGGTGTAGAACCCCCACCCACTGAGTTAACTGGGGCAGGGGCAACTGGGGTACCAATATTCTCATACTTCTGCACTTGGAGTAGAGCTTCCACCAGCAGGTGGGGACTGGCTAGAGGAAGGGAGATGAGGTCCTCTTGGCCACACTTGCCTGGAATAGGGCTTCTGAGTGGGGATAAGAAATGCCAGCAGATTTCCCAGGATGAAACCATAGCCAAAGGCTAAGCTCTGGGCGAGAAAGGGAGCCCCACCTTTTGGCTACAGCTGCCCAGAGTACACTGGAATAAAGTGTTTGAGGATGAGGAGGGTAAANAAGTAATTGCAAGACTTAACTAATATAGATCAGTAGAAACAGAAAGTATATCCTAAGGGTGTTAGACCTCAGAGGTTGAAATATAACACTAGATTAAGCCAGATTTTGGATATAAGTGTTCTTTGTAGAGATTCCAGGTTTAATGTGTTCATGAAGCTGAAGGGAGCTCTCACAATTTACTGATTGGTTGGCTAAAACCTGGACTCAAACTCAACCTACATTTAATGCAACTGAGATACCAGAACCACCTACATCATGTAAATAAAGGAATCCAAGGGCCTAGGAAGATAGGAATGTTAAAACTGTATCATGTGTTACCTGCACACCCACCTGCCCCCTTCAGCGTTCCATTAGAAGGCCCAGAAGACACTCACTTCACTAAGGCATTGAGAAATACATGGGTGAGGGAAGCCCCCACATCCTTGTAAAGCTCTCTGTTGCTCTTTTTGTAGACCAGGCCTAACTAAAGGAGACACTGCCACTGAGATGAACTCCCTAGTCATAGTGCCAACTCCCCTGAAAGGATGAGGATCTGTTTTGTAGGATTAGAGACCACTGTATGCAGATGAATACCAATTCTTAGCTCAACTGCAAAAATATTTACTGCTCACCCTTTGTAGTAATATTTATGTTACTCACCATTATAAAGGACACAGGATTGGTAAGATGTACTTGCCTGCAAGGAGTTTCCAACTTAGAAGAAAGTAAGACAAACACAACTAACTGTAAAACAAAACAGAGTAAGAGAAGTAGGCCCTTCTACAACCCAGCCAGTTTATTTCTCAGCCAAAAAAAGGCGGGGCGGGGGGGGTGGCGTGGGGNGAGTTTCCAACTTAGAAGAAAGTAAGACAAACACAACTAACTGTAAAACAAAACAGAGTAAGAGAAGTAGGCCCTTCTACAACCCAGCCAGTTTATTTCTCAGCCAAAAAAAGGCGGGGCGGGGGGGGGGGCGTGGGGGAAGTGAGGAAGAGTTTATGATCTGATGTATTGAAGTGGGCTGAGGGCAAGAGGCAAACAGTAATTTGACATGATTCTTCCTTTCCTCAGCTTTTCCCAACTTTTTCTCACATTTCCTGCAGCTTATATGTTCATTAAAATCGATCCACTGCCTTTCCTCTGGCCCAGCTGAGACTGTAAGTCAGAGGGGCCCAGCTATGCCCCAGAAGGTAAGATGGACCTCTCACTACCAGGCGTGCATTTCCACTTCCCCCTCATTAAGGCCTGTTTCTCACTGTGCCGTTCTTAAGGACAACCTCATCCTTTTTCATCACCCTCTCTACCATCCCTCCCATTTCACTTCCAGTAACTATAGCAGTTTCTCTATTTTGGTAGTGGTATCCCAAGTAGTTGTGTTAAGATTCTGAGGCCAGATCTGGGATCAGCAGGATAACTGATTTAACTGACATGGATAAGGAAAGGGAATGACAGCTAGGTCAAGTACTTCAATTACTGTGTGCTGGAAACCCACTTCATTCATTCATTCAAAGTATTTCACATTGCAGAGGTTTTGTACTTTTTGTCTTATCTTGAAAAATGTTTCCAAAAACGTGCATAACAGTTTTTAAATAGTTTCATAATTGGTCAATAGGAAAGGTCAAAGTTCTTGAGAAAAACTTTGTCTGAGTTCACTTTTTTTTTCTCCTTCTTAGTTTGTTTCTTTGTGTCATGACTCCCTGGGGTTTGTAAACAAGGCCGAGTCTTTGAAAGAGCAAACTATCTTTGACTAAAACAATTTGTTAAATTCCAGCTTTTTGAGAGTAATAAGACAGTTTCTTGAGTATAGTCTTTGTAATGCTCATTCTTAAAGAATGCAGGATTTTATCTCCTTGAAAAAATTTATGTTTCACAACTTTGATGTTGCCCAGTACAAAATGCTCAGCTCTGTTGCAAGAATTTGTAACTAAGGTCACTCCAGAATGAGGACAGCAAATTAATGGAGTGGGGTATGCTCAATGCATTTATATAGTGATCTCTTTAGTGATCTCTTTGAATCCCTTCAAGATTAAACCCTGAGCCCTCACTTTCAAACTTTCCCTGTCCCATCTTTGGATGGTTTGTCTGTGCTTCCATGTGAAATTTGTTGCGCTTACCATGCGATAATTATCTCTTGATAAATCTGTGAGCTCCCTGAGGCTAGATATTATGCCTTAAATTTTTTTATCACTATTGCCTAGCACAACCCCTTTTTCTTTTAATAACAATGAATATTATTGACTAAATTATATTCATTTTACAGAAAATATAAATGAGTTAAGTAATTTGTTCAAGGTGACTCAGTTAATAATTGATAAAGTTATTGATACAAAAGCCCCTGAATTTTATGATGTTTCCTATTTGTTTCTATTTAACACCACTTCTGGCTTTCACATCTGTAGGATTTGGGGTAACCATCTATGTCCTCTTTCATGTATGCAATAGCAGACAGTAGAGTGTCTACGAGAACTACAGGGCAAAAATCTGGGCCAAATTGAGATGTCCCATGAGGTCAGCAAAAGGATTACAGAATCGTCACAGGGACAAAGTTCCTAAGTGATCGGAAGACATCACTCTTCAGGCATCTGCTAGGAATCCCAGGGAGCCAAAACAACCTCTCTGATTAACTATAAGCATGCTTATTATCTGCCCAGAAAAAGAAAGAAAAACCATAGAAATTTCAACATTGTACTAATTCTTATCTCATACGCTTTCCTCTGTCATTTAATGATTAGCCATACCACAGCCAAAGCCACAGGCCTTTTCCTGCTAACTCCTCTGCCAAACTCAAGATTTTAATCAATATATTTTTTTTTCACTGCACGTATGACTACAGTCTCCTATAATTACTATATTCTTGTAGCATTTTATTTTGTATGTATGAGAGAAAGTAGACTTAAAGAAGGAAGGAAAACAAAGTTCAGCATAAATTAGTACTTTTTCTCAGGTTCCATGTGAGAGATGGTCATCTTTGCTCCCTACCATTTATGTCTTGGTTCTCCAGGGTTTTCTTTTTTTTTTTTTTTTTTCCAAAATTTATTTAGAAACCTCCATTTTGATTATGGGTCTCTCCTGACACAGGGATCAAACCCACATCTCTTGAGTTTCCTGCAAGGTGGATTCTTGACCACTGCACCAGCTGGGAAGCCACATATGGGTCTCAGTTTGTCTTATTAGCAACAGAAACCTTTTTTTTAAAAATTATTTTATAGGGTTTCTATCAGCTTCAGTTTTCTTTTAAAACATTTTTTAACTTTATAAGAAATTCTAGTCTAATTTGTATGCCCTCACCATCCTAAGTTAGCAACTATCATTATTTTTTATTTCCTCTGATTTCCACTATCTGAGTACATATTTATAATTAATTCATATGTATGTAGTTTTATTAAGTTATAGTATGCACACACAATTTTATAAATTCCTTTTTTATGAGTATTTTTATGTTTTTAAATTTCCATTTTTTTTATTTTTTATTTCTACCTAGTCATATTTATCAGTGCTGAAGTTTCAAAATAAAATACTGTATCAACAGCCATGATTTTATTTAATCATTTCTCAAGTCTTAGATATGTAGATTTATAGTTTTTCATTATTAAAAAGAATGCTTCTGTAAATATCCTGGTTTAGCCCTATACTTGAAATATAGTCCCAGAAGAATGACTACTAAGTCAAAGGATCTGAACTCTTGATATACATTGGCCCATTATATTTTTACATCAATTGAAAATAAATTTAAATGTAAATAAGAATTGCAGGTCGATTCTTTACCTGCAGAGTCACAAGGGAAGCCCATGAATTTAGTATTATTTAACTTGCTTTAGTCCTGGTATTAATAATATATTATGTGGGGTCATCTAACATTTTAAAATATGCCAAAAATACATCATTTAGTCCATTTTGTTGCAAGTGATAATAGTCTATCAAAAAGGCATGAATAGATTCAGGAGTCATCTTTCCCATTCTACATTTATTTACCATTGATATTATCCATATCATTCCTTGTTGGGCTTTCTCCATAGCTTTCTCCATGGCTTCCCTGGTGGCTCACATGGTAAAGAATCCACCTGCCATGCAGGAGACCTGGGTTCAATCCCTGGGTTGGGAAGATCCCCTGGAGGAGGGCATGGCACCCACTCCAGGATTCTTGCCTGGAGCATCCCCATGGACAGAGGAGCCTGATGGGCTGCAGTCCACTAGGTCACAAAGAGTCAGACACCACTGAGTGACTAAGCACACAACACAGAGATCTCATCTATTTATTTAAGACTTGTGCTTTCACACACCGGATCTCATTCAAGGATTCTGATTATCTTTGCCTGGCTCTGATGCCCACCCTGGATTAATCATTTTGTCTGTGGGGACTTCCCTGGCCCTCGGTTAAGACTCTGCCCTTGTAATGCAGAGGGCACAGGTCCATCCCTGGTCAGGGATGCTGTGCAGTGCATGTGGGATGATTCCTTAGTGGAATCATCTTGTCCTTGAAGACATAATACTCTGAATGGCCCATCTTGACCACATGATGACCATGTGGGGTAGAAGGCAGGGTACCGTGACTGACAGTCCTAAAAGAATCCTGGACTTGGAAAGAGGTAAGGGGTCTTAGATGGGCTATTAGCAGACAAAAAACAATATATCTGTTATATTCAGTTTTCTATATTGTTTCTAAACTTCTTCACATTTATAAATGTAAATATAGACTTGACCCTATTTAAAACTGTGAAGAAGATTTACTTTCTTGCTCTCTTACCTCCCCTTTTCTGCATCCTTCTCCCAGACCTACCATGATTGTTCAGTGACCAAAGGTTTTCTCTGTTTCCTATCAAAACTTAACTTTCAACTAACAGGAGTTGAAAAGAATCCAGAAAAATCAAACTAAGATTCAGGATTCAAATTACTATCCTCCATAGAGCTGATTAGTTTTTCTTCAAGGACAATCATATAAAAAGACTAAGTAAGGTAGACTTTGTAGGGGGAGGAGACATCTGAGCACCTTAAAATAATCCCCTTCTAGGAATTAATTTTTTCCCCCTTCAATTGCTAGTAATATCTTTAGTGGAAAGGATATAAGAAATGACTAGAACCCAGGATCTTTAACTTAAATCCTATCTATTTCGCATTCCCTGTGTGGCTCAGATGGTAAAGAACCTACCTGCTATGTGGAAGACCCAGGTTCGATCCCTGGGTTGGGAAGATCCATGGAGTTGCAAAGAGTTGAACATGACTGAGCTACTAACACTTTCATCGTATGAAATGGGCTTCTTCAGTGGCTCAGATGGTAAAGAATCAGCCTGCAATCCAAGAGACTCAGGAGTCGCAGGTTCCATCCCTGGGTGGAAAGATCCCCTGGAGAAGGGCATGGCAACCCACTTCCGTATTCTTGGTGGAGAATCCCATGCACAGAGGAGCCTGGTGGGCTACAGTCCATAGGGTTGCAGAGTATGGCTGAACAACTGAGAGCACACGCACCAGAGGAAATACACATACAGAAATCAAGGCTAGCCAGTGCAACAGAGAGGCTTTTGCCCAAACCCCACTATTCAACAAAATAGAAATAGTCCAGAGCATAAGCTCTAGAATCGGCCCAGCCTGTGCTCAAAAGTGACTCTATCATTTATTACCAGGACTCTTAGTACCTTCACTATAAGATGGGGATAGTAATTTCTACCTCATGGGGTGCTGTTAGAAATTTTTTTTAATAATGCATACAGACTGCTTAGCTCAGTGACTGGCACATAGTAATCCCTCCATAAGTGAGAATCATTTGATAATGTTGATGATGAAGGATGAAAAGGAGGTAGAAGACAGGAAAAGGAGGCGGAAGAGAAGAGGGAAGAGGATGAGGAAGAGAAAGAAGAAGGCCTCGTCTTCTTACCTGAAAGGCCAAACAAATCACAAAGAAACCTTCTTTTCACTTGGCTGCAAGTTGGTCCTAGGACCCAAGACAATGGTCTTCAAAAAGCGTTGTCCTTATACCTCTGAAGTAATTTTTTTTAAACTATGAACTTCCTCCTCTATTTTTAAATTGACATCTGAAGGCTTTCATTTCGAGTTTAAATAGTTACAAAGGATATTCCTGCATTTTACAAATAGTGACCTTTTCAAATAAAACTTTTATGTCACTTTTAGCTAGTTGTTACTGTCATTCACTCTCTTAATAGCCAGGGTTCCCAAGCTTATAATAAGATATCAAAATTTTAATTACACCTCTTTTACTTGGCAGTAAGTGATTTAATCTACTAGAGTCCCTTGTAGCTCAGTTGGTAAAGAATTTGCCTGCAGTGCAGGAGACCTGGGTTCAATCCCTGGGTTGGTTGCCTTCTTTGTTGTAGGCTAACTGACTATAGGTGTGTGGGGTTATTTTGGGGCTCTCTGTTCTGTTAACCTTTGTGTCCATTTTGAAGCCAATATCATATTTTTTTAAACTTATTTTTAATTGACTGATGATTGCTTTACGGTATTGGTTTATTTTTGTCATACATCAATATAGATGAGCCATAGGTATACATGTGTCCCCTCCCTCTTGAAATTCTCTCCTACCTCCCACTCATTCCCACCTCTCTAGGTTATTACAGAGCCCCAGTTTGGGCTTCCCTTGTAGCTCAGTCGGTAAAGAATTTGCCTGCAGTGCAGGAGACCTGGGTTCAGTCCCTGGGTTGGGAAGATCCCCTGGAGAAGGAAATGGCAACCCACTCCAGTATCCTTGCCTGGAAAATCTCATGGACAGAGGAACCTGGTGGATTGCAGTCCATGGGATCACAAAGAGTTGGGCACGACTGAGCGACTAACACACAGTTTTACAGTATATGACCGTTTGAGAGGAGCTTTTTTTCACTCAGCATAATACCTTTGATCTCCATGTCAGTTATTTCATATATCAATACTTTATTCTGTTTTCTCTGAGTAGAATTCCATGTAAGGATGTGTCGGGATTTGTTTAGCTGTCTACCCCTTGTAAGATATTTGATTTTCCCCCATAGGTTTTGGGCTGCTACAAATAAAATTGCTATGAACAATTCCATACTGGCTTTTATGTTAACATAAGTTCATTTCTCTGGGGTAAATGCCCAGGAATACTGTTGCTGAATCATATATTGCAAATATGTTTATTTAGTTTTTCAAGAAACTGCCGAGCTGATTTCTATTCCTTTCAGCAATACACAAAAGATCCAGTTTCTCTGCATCATTGCCAGCATTTAGTATTATCACTATTTTTTTAGTTTAGCTGTTCTAATAGGTATATAGTGACATCTCATCATAGTCTTCATTTGCATTCCCTTAATGACTAATAATGTCCCCATAGGTTTTGGGCTGCTACAAATAAAATTGCTATGAACAATTCCATACTGGCTTTTATGTTAACATAAGTTCATTTCTCTGGGGTAAATGCCCAGGAATACTGTTGCTGAATCATATATTGCAAATATGTTTATTTAGTTTTTCAAGAAACTGCCGAGCTGATTTCTATTCCTTTCAGCAATACACAAAAGATCCAGTTTCTCTGCATCATTGCCAGCATTTAGTATTATCACTATTTTTTTATTTTAGCTGTTCTAATAGGTATATAGTGACATCTCATCATAGTCTTCATTTGCATTCCCTTAATGACTAATAATGTTGAATATCTTTTCATGTGCTTATTTGCCCTCTGTATTACTTCTCCAATGAGATGTCTCTGTATCTTTTGCCCACTTCCTAATTGGATTATTGGTTTTGTTTTTTTTTTCAAATGTTGATTCTTTTGTGTACCTAATAATTGACTCTAAAGATTCCAAATCCACAGAGAACATATTCTAGCCTTTTCTTTTCGTGCATGCCCAGAAGCCTGTGAGGGTTCCTGTCTCGCTCTTTTCTAAGATCAAATCTTCCTCCCCGGGAGGCTGTGCCCGGGCTTGCGTGGGGTGGGGGGCTTGCACAGCCACTGACAGTCCTGGTCTGCACGGCCTGAGAAGACCTCCTCCCCACGCTCGCTCTCCTCAGATGTCGCTCACCTTTGATGACCAGTTCCTGCTGAGCGTTGCTGAGGATGGCTGCCTGTTCACCTGGAAGGTCTTTGATAAGGATGGCCGGGGAATCAAGCGAGAGAGGGAGGTGGGCTTTGCTGAAGAGGTGCTCGTTACCAAGACAGACATGGAGGAGAAGGTAAG
>SJYX01010653.1:5495-33508 GCA_006410675.1 Oreotragus oreotragus
CAACAAAAACAAGACCAGGAGCTGACTGTGGCTCAGATTATGAACTCCTTATTACCAAATTCAGACTGAAATTGAAGAAAGTAGGGAAAACCACCAGACCATTCAGGTATGACCTAAATCAAATCCCTTATGATTATACACTGGAAGTGAGAAATAGATTTAAGGGCCTAGATCTGATAGGCTCATGTTTGGGAGTTCGTGTAAAAAAATAAATAAATACAAAAAAAAAAAAATTAAAAAAAAAAAAAAAAGAAGAGGTGGCCATGAATACATGGAAGAACTGTACAAAAAAGATCTTCACGACCCAGATAATCATGATGATGTGATCACTAATCTAGAGCCAGACATCTTGGAATGTGAAGTCAAGTGGGCCTTAGAAAGCATCACTAAGAACAAAGCTAGTGGAGGTGATGAAATTCCAGTTGAGCTGTCTCAAATCCTGAAAGATGATGCTGTGAAAGTGCTGCACTCAATATGCCAGCACATTTGGAAAACTCAGCAGTGGCCACAGGACTGGAAAAGGTCCGTTTTCATTCCAATTCCAAAGAAAGGCAATGCCAAAGAATGCCCAAACAAAGGTCTATCTAGCCAAAAATATGGTTTGTCCAGTAGTCATGTATGGATGTGAGAGTTGGACCATAAAGAAAGCTGAGCACCAAAGAACTGATGCTTTTAAACTGTGGTGCTGGAGAAGACTCTTGAGAGTCCCTTGGACTGCAAGGAGATCAAACCAGTCAATCCTAAAGGAAATCAGTCCTGAATATTCATCGGAAGGACTAATGCTGAAGCTGAAACTCCAATACTTTGGCCACCTGATGTGAACAACTGAGTCAATCGAAAAGACCCTGATACTGGGAAAGATTGAAGGCAGGAGGAGAAGAAGGCGACAGAGGATGAGATGATTGGATGGCATCACCGACTTGATGGTTTGAGCAAGCTCTGGGAGCTGGCAAAGGACAGGGAAGCCTGGCATGCTGCAGTCCATGGGGTAGCAAAAAGTCAGACACGACTGAGCAACTGAACTGAACTGAATAAAACGAGAGAATGAAGCTGAATCCAACTTAGCTCTTACACTCATGGTTAGAGACTATAGTTCCTAAATTCTCACATTTGCTCCTAATTCTGTGGCCTGAACTTGACTGCTCCATTTTTATTCCGGACGACCCATTCAATCAAAGATAAAAGTAGACCCTGAACAGCACAATTAAGTGTCACCAGCAAATGATTTGCACTTTGGGGAATCCCCAAATCAGGGAAATCTATGTAAGTGAAAACTAATTATTCTACAAAAGAATTATTCTTCTCTCTCCAGACTAAAAACGATCTTTAGATTCCTGGGTTTATTTTGAACATGTCCCCATCTGGCTTCTTTCTTCCCCTCTACTCAGTTCCCCTCCAAAAAAATAAAAGGTACAAGAAAGGTAGGTAACCTCTCCAGATCCGAGAGAAGACAGCAGCAAAGGTACGTCAAACTGGCATACCTGGAAATTCATATCCAGCTCTGCACCTTATACAGCTTTACTAAAAACTGTATTATCAATCCAGGGAGGAAATCTGTAAAAGATGTTAGCATATCCTGATCCTCATCATTCCCCAACAGCCTTTTCCTTTATAAAGTCTCTGCTCTCAATATTAAGTTTCTACTGAGAAAAGCAAAAGATTTTCTTTTCCTTTTCTCTCTCCCTGTTCCTTTGGCTTGCACCAACACAGCTCTAAGCCTGCGCTCTGGGGCATTACACTTACAAAGGACCTTTGTCTCAGTCTGAGCAGTCAGAAATGGGGCCCTCTGATAGGCTTGCTTGTTATTGATCGAAAGCCCTAGACACTCAGGTGGCCAAATGTCTTTACCTGGTTTTTTCATAGCCAACAATCAGTGATACATAGCATGCAAATATTCAGCAATAACTAACAATAAAAGTCCACACTTCTTTCTCTGTCTTTGCCTCCATTTCTTACTGGCATTCACTTTTATCTCAGAGAAGTACCAAGAGTTTAGGCACCAAACCACTGTCGGGCTCAGGCCTTACCTAGGGGCATTTCTCTGGCTCTGGTGTGTCATCCTGTGTTTCCCTTACCCGCACACGGAAATTTGAGGGAATTAGGACTTAGTGTTCTCATCTGTCTCAGTTTGACAAGCATTTATTTTTGCTTGTTTTTGTGGCTCTGTAGCAGAGTGAATGAAGGAAGTAAGGCAAAGGGTCCCAGCAGGACAGTCAGCCTTCCAGAGGCCTGCACCCTGCAAGAGGGAGTGAATGTATACGGGACGGGGGTAGCAGAAGAGCCGAGATTTTCTGGCTAGTTAGGCAGACTCTTCTATCTCTCTCATCTATTCTGAGGCTGGTTGTTCTGGCAACACCTGAGTAGAACAGTGGGACCAGAGCAAAACAGTGGGCACTTCCAGGAATATCCTTATCCGTTTCTGAGTGTTGCATATCCAGTCACTGTGCAAGCCAGTGGAGGAGGCCTTGGGACAAAGCTTTAAAGACTGGAGTGAAATGCAGCCTGAGTCCTGGCCACCAACCTGCCATGAAGGGAGGGAATGAGAAAGAGGGACAGGGAATCTCCCCAGCAAAGATTCTTTCAAAATATGGATCCACAGGACAATGAGTACCTCTCTGGTTCTCTTCCTGGACCATTCAATAGTTAGTAGGCCTTTTCAGGCTGGGCTGATACTTCAGTGTGCATGCTCTGAGATAATTTAATGAAGACAAGCTCGTCTGACCTCTGAGTCTGAGGAGAAGAATCGTTCACATACATTAGTTCTTCAATGACATGTTTTCCTTGTCTTGGCTGTTTATCACCCAGCTTTTCTCTTTTGTTCACATGTAGAGAGCCCTTCTGGGCTTCCCTGATAGCTCAGCTGGTAAAGAATCCACTTGCAGTGCAGGAGACCTGGGTTCAATCCCTGGGTTGGGAAGATCCCCTGGAGAAGCAAATGGCTACCCTCTCCAGTATTCTGGCCAGGAGAATTCCATGGACAGAGGAGCCTGGCAGGCCACAGTCCATAAAGTTGAGTCGGACATGACTGAGCGACTTTCACTTTACAGAGCTCTTCTACAAGGGGCCTGTAAGACACTGGTTTTGGATAACCTTTAGCAACTGTGATCTCCTGGGAGGATTCTGAATGAGGTAAAACATGTAAGTCAATGAGTCTGGTTTCTGTGACATAACGAGGAATAAATTAAATTCTAGCTACTCATTATTGTCACTACTATTTATGTGCTAAATATGCTTTTTGGGTGAAGGGGACAGACAGATGGCTAGATGGAGGGGAATCACCATCCTCTGCAGGTAGACACTGAAATAAATTATAAAAGTATTTCCCCAACCATCTGGTCAACCAGGTCTCCAAACTGGAACTGGAAGTTGGGGGTTTCCATATTTTTAATGTTTTTGTTCCAATATTCAGTTTTGTTTTATTCCAATATTCACTGGGATACCTGAGGTTTAGTTTAAGAACTGATACCAGAGTGTCCCTGACTCTCTTTTCCCAAGTGAAAGCCCAACTTCTGCTGATATATTATCACCAATAGTAATATTATTTCTAGAAATCCTTATCTTGATGGCTGATTTCTAACATAAATAGAGAAGAAAAAATAAAAGAACACCAACTTCCACACCGCGCAGAAAAGAAATGAACAGAAAGATGGCTAGTCACTACAGTGGCCGAGTGCTTTCGCTCAATTACCTGCCTGGGCTGTTGGCCTGCTTCCTGGCTGCTATTGCTTGACCTTTAGACTAAAACCATTAGAACACATACCCAGCATCACATAAATGGTTTTCAATGACTTGGCTGCTTAGGGAAAACTCATTGATGTGCAGCGTACAGTTACTTATGCATGGGAAAAGACAGATGAAGAGTCCTTTTCGACATCAGTTTGCTAGGACTGCATTTTGTTATGGCCCCTCTATAGATTAGTGACCTCCCTATGGATTGCTGGCCTAAATGACATTAGAGCAGCTGGCATCTCCCTCTCTAGCTACCAGGTAAGGAAGTGTATCCACGGCCGAGAAGTTCTCTGCCCTGAGTTCAGTCCTGAGCAAGCTGCTGTGTCACTGGTTGGTGGAAAGAGTGGCATTATATCCTTCCATACTTCTGTGCTCGTTTGCATTCATCTGTGTCTTTCACCAAAGTCCTAGCTTCATTTGATCTATATACCAGAGCTGCATGCTTTAAGAGCTTAAAAGTCTCTTTCCCACCTTATCCTCTTCTACCATTCTCTTCCTAGAAAGGGGGGAAAAAAGACTATAAATGCGATATCGATTCTGACCCTAAATGATCAGAGAAAGGCTCCAGATGGATAAGAATGCCTCCCCTCACCGTGCCCCCTCCATGAGTCAAGCATTGTGGTATTCACAAAGCGATTCATCCGCTCATATATATTTTAAACAAGTTCCCCTCATTCGTTTCATTTATGTCAAATATTAGGAGGAAACAAATGAATCCAAGACATGTCTTTGCTCCCTGAGCAGACAGATCATTATAAGATGTCACATAAAGAATATGAGAAAGATATACAGAACACGACTCTGGAGAGCTGGAAAGATGATGTTTGAACTGAGACCTGATGCAAAGGGAAAGGTGGAATGCATAGGAATGGAAAAGAAGGGCATTTGCCCTAAGAGAAATGTGTCTGTCAACACGGCTTTTGAGAATCACTTCCTACAAATCAGAGTTTCCTTTCCTCTCCCCGCTAGAGAGAGGGCACTCTGTGAACCTCAGAAAGTATTTATTTTATCACCTTATACAGAACTGAATATAGAGTCAGGTTACAACTCTTTCCTTTGGAAACCAATGTGTGATTATGTCAGACACATGGACATAGCAGATAGTTCTCCTCTCATTTTCAGCATCAGCTATCCATGTAGCCAGAATATCCTGCCCATGCAAACCTATCTTCAGCCTAACTACAGATGAAAACATGTACACAGTATAAATTTGCACAATGTACACACAAGATTTATGTATTTAACAGCTGTGTGCTGTGCTTAGTTGCTCAGTTGTGTCCGACTCTTTGCCACCCCCATGAACTGTAGCCTGCCAGGCTCCTCTGTCCATGGGGATTTTCCAGGCAAGAATACTGGAGTGGGTTGCCAAGTCCTCCTCCAGTCCCAACCCAGGGATTGAACCCAGGTCTACTGCATTGCAGGCAGATTCCTTACCGTCTGAGCCACCAGGGAAGCCCTATAACAGCTGACGTAGACCTAAAAGTATGTGGATGTACTTGTGAATTTATCACATATTATATTTACATTGTATATCACATTATATATTATATGTTACTGTCTAGAGTGTGTATGTTTGTGTATATACACCCACACATATGTTGTTTGTTGTTGTTTAGTGTCATGTCCGACTCTTGCGACTCCATGGACTGTAGCCCACCAGGCTCTTCTGTCCATGGATAATGCAGGCAAGAATGCTGGAGTGGGATGTCATTTCCTTCTCCAGGGGATCTTCCTGACCCAGGGATCAAACCCACATCTCCTGCACTGGCAGGTGGGTTCTTTATCACTGAGCCACCAGCCACCAGGGAAGCCTATATATATAATGAAATCCATGTATATATATGAAGCCTTATATATGTATGTGTATATATTATATAACCAGCAATTTTCTGTCCCTTTCCTGTTATAGCGATACCATATTTTCCTCCTCATACTTAGAGCCTTATTATTATTAGTGCTGATGATTCTTTATGTGCTCTATTTCCCTTTTTGGATCCATTTCCTTTTCCCGCTGTGCTCTGTACCCTGGAGGCTGACCTGACTCTGGACCATGTTATTTGAGCCCCTTTGCTGAGCAGCTTGCATTGGGTTCAGCAATAGGAGGCACTGCAGAGACCCTGGAGAGCTGGAGCGAGAGGTCTCAGGATACATCTTTCCTGCTCCTTCATAACTTCTTTCCTCCACAACTACTGCTTCCGTCCTGGGCACCAGAAGTGCTGCTCCTTCTCCTCATCCCCTAAACCCTAGTCCCAGCAGAACTGCCTCCATTCATTCTACTCCCTGGTAGTTTCAACATTTCTTGTTTATCCTTTCCCTTAACCCTGCCCTCAACTCTGTATATACTTCCATCATGCAAGTCTCTTCTTGTGAATTATCATGGGGTGAACTCTGATTCTTGTTTAAAAATTGTATGGCAAAAAGGACTGGGAAAGTCCAGCACGTCCAGATACCCTTCTCTTTTTCTATGTATATACTTACTGGGCAATCATGCTTTGAGAAAAGTTGAGTTGTCATTCAGAGGTTGATCCTACTTTCTTCTACTCTTCACTAGAATAAAGTTGCTTAAGAGATGCTGTATTATTGCAACTCAATACTTTGAAACCAAATTTCTAAGCCACACTTGGACTTTTGGAGGTTTTGCATGTCTTTACCATGGTAGCAACCCCAACACTAGTTTTACTATGTTACTATAAGACAGATGAATAATAAAGTGGGTAAGAGAGATCATACCTTCACTCCTGTAGTTTTCTATTCTATAGGGCTGTTCTTGGCATAAGCAAAGCTAAGAAAGCCTTTTGTCCAACCTCATACCATTAGGTAAAGATGGATCCCACCCTGGGGGGACATCCTTTTGCCAACAGGCCAGGACATCTCTAGTGCTCCAAGATGCATTGGTTCATTTGTTCCAGAACTTTGCTCTGCTAGATGCTAGGGCACTAATTATAGGAAAGGGAGAACACTCTTCTCTGAGACTCCATACTCACCTCATGCTAGTCTCTGCCTTGCTCACTAGGTTCTGGCCACACTGTTCTTTCTGATCTCTTTCCCAGAAGACCCATCTCAGGTCTTCATGTAGCTAGCTATTGGCTCTGCCTGAGAGACTCTTCCCCCCAGGTTTTGCTCCACAAACTCCTCCCATACTTCAAGTTTATAGGGACTGATGGGGGTCGATGAGACTAAGTATGATTGCTTTTATGGTGCCTATTCTATGCCTTCATAGCAGAACTGCAATTAAAGTGTTTAAATGTTAAAATATTTCTTTAATATATATTTCCCCTATTAGATTATATGATTCACGAAGTCAGTATTTACCTGTTTCTCTAAAGCCTAGACCAGGGCTTAGTATACAGTAGGTACATAACAAACTTAGTTGAATGTTGAAATGAATTCATTCATTTGAAGAACTTATAATCATGAGAAGTAGTCAAATCATGTGCAGAATGAATAAGTGAAGATACATGAACAAATTTATTACTGAGACATTTCAAATTTGGGTGTAAAAACTCCCATCACTGTCATGTTCAGGTTAAAAAGATTGTGATGATGTGTACAGAGGTCTTTGCACTTGTTCCCTTAAGTATTGGGGTTCCCCTAAGTGTCTCAATGGTAAAAAAATTGCCTGCCAATGGAAGAGACGGTGGTTCAATCCCTGGGTCAGGAAGATCCCCTGGAGGAGGAAATGGCAACTCACTCCAATATCCTTGCCTGGAAAATTCCTTAGACAGAGGAGCCTGGCAGGCTACAGTCTATGGGATCACAAAGAGCTGGACATGACCGAGTAACTGAGCACACACATGCACTCCTAAGTATTCTCATGGCTATTTGACCATACCTCTGTTCAGAAAACATAGTCTCAACTTTTATCCCTTTTTATATACCTGTTGTAGAAAACACTCAGAAATTCTGATTGTTAAACTGAATTAACTAAATGATGCCTTAAGAAGCAATGTCCCCCACCTCCACCACCCTCTGGGGTTCTATGATTCAAGCAGGAAAACTGTATGTCTTAAATGAGCTTTGTTTTTCTCTAGATGTTCTGGCAGCTGGGGAAACTTGGAAAATAAAAAATAACACCTATCCATGAAGAATAATGGAAATGGAGGTTTGAGGTAAAGAGGAAGGAAGTCAATGAATGAAATGAGATCCATTAAATCTTTGAGGTGCCTGCCCTCCTGCTTGTTGCATCACTGTGACAACACAGCGCCAACCTGCTTTCCTTGCCAACAAGGCCTGACAACTCCACCTTTCATTCTGGAGAACAGCAGCTGTAGCACAACCTGAGAACAACACCACTTCTGTGTCGAGAGCCCAGTTCTGAGGAGCTCTAATCACTCCAAGATAGCATCTCCCCAGTTCTCAGAATAGCCCTCGGAGGGAGGGAGGAGGCTTATATTGTTATAGGCTCTATTTTGCATACAGTAAAAACAAGCCAAACTGAGGTTAAATGATTTGTTCTTGGTCAGGTGTGAGTCAGAGACTGAACCACCAGGAAAATATTCCTAGCCCATTGTTCTACCCTCTTGATATTGTCTTTGGGGTTTCAGAAGGCTATGGAAATTGCTTGATCCAGAAAGGTTTAAAATGGGGAGAATACATTGTATTCTGGGTTAGGTTCCATGTAACTGATGCAGAAACAGAAATATGAATGTAGAACTCGACCCACTATTCTTATAACTGGTGGGGGAAAACTATAGGGGTGGGGATGGTGGAGGGGAGAATGCCAGGTAAGCTATTCTTACTTCCCAAAATAGAAATGTTGGCCAGTGACTCTGAGAGCCTGCATTTGACAAGTGTAAGGGGAGTTGCATGTCTGTATTTGTTATGTTCACATTCATCAGTAAGTGTTATATTTGCAGGACCTTTGTAAGCCAGGCACTCTGTTAGTCACCTAGGATATGGTGCTGAGTGATAAGGCATTGTCCCTGCCTTCATGGGGCATCTACTCTAGTGAGGTGGAACATATTAAACAGAGAAAGATACCAATAACAATTGTCATGGTGGATTAGATGTCTTCTTTTAAGTAGACTGGCCCCATGTATTAGAAAAGTTCCTGGCCTTTTTTATTCTTTACCTCTCAGCAGGACATTCAAGACCCACCACAGGGACTTCCCCGGCAGTCCAGTGGTTAAGACTCTGTGGAACTTGGGTTGGATCCCTTCTCGGGGAATTAAGAGCCCATATACCACATGCAGCATGGCCGAAAGATTAAAAAAAAAAAAAAAGACCCATTGCAATATACGCTCAAAATACCTTTCCTCTCCAACAATCCCATTACCTCCTTCCATAAACACACTGTACTCCAGCCCCACTCAACTCTGTGATCACCATTCCTGGCCTCCTCATATTTGGGTTTTTGTGGCTTTACTGAAATGAGCTGAGAGACCCTTGGTGTCTCAGCTGACAGACTGCAGACTGGAGGTAAGGGTGTGGAAAGGGTGAAGTGTCAGGGATGAGAGGTAGGAGTCAAGTTGAGGGAGAGTTCAGGCCATTGAAACGCCTGGCTGTGATCACAGGTGCTGTAAGTGGAGAGAGTGGGAGAATGGCTATTATTACTGTGGCTAAAGCCTTTGTCTGACATTTCCGCTTGTGCAGCAGGAAGAGTACTAGGTTAGGAGACTGGGTGGCTGGGCTGTAGTCTTGCCTCCATCTTAGGTAAGTTACAGAAGTCTCTAACCTCAATTTTCTCTTTGGTTACTTAAGCAGGTAAGATTCGGTGTTCTCTGACTGCACCTATCATTCTTCAACCTGATTTCATGTGTATAAAGTGTATATGTATGTGTGTGTGCCTGTGTATGTGTGTATGAGCACTGGGTGATAAGACAGGGGGCAGTAGTTTTGAAAACTGGATCAGCCTTTGGGAACTACTGGTTTCTTCCAGCTCTGCTTAAAACCAATACTGACAGTTTAGTCTGCTGGATCTTATTGCTAGGTTTGCTTGACTGAAAATCTCTTTCTCAGTATCCCACACAATTTCACAAAATTGGAATGTATTCCTAGACTTGGATGATCACGATGATGGCAGTACCCGTTAGGGCTTGGTTGTTAAGTCTGAATGTATGATCAAACTGTTGGTGAAAGCGTTTTGTATTCCTAGTCGATCCATATCAGATTACCTTTTACTTTTTTTGTTAGGATGTTATCACTGTCTTTGGGCAAAATGCTAATAAAGAAGTATTTTCCTTAAAAAAAAAACAACAGTGCTAAGGTACAGTTCTATATTCATTTTTTTTTTTTATCAGTTATACGGAACTCAACCCAAAATAAAGTGTATACCCCTCCACTGTATACACTTTGGGATCAAGCAACTTTTATAGTCTTCCTAAACCCGAAGAACCCTTTTCTGCTCCTTCTTTTTGACCCTCAATTCTACCTGGGAGGCAATGTCACAATAATGTCCATCCATCCCTAAGAGGCCTAAGTGTCTGTCCTCCAGGAATGTTCAAAATGCCTGGCCTCCTGGAACTGGTACAGGGAGCTTCTCCAACACAAGACAGTGCTTGCTTGGCGATAACTTAATCAGACCTTGCTCTTACTCTTTGGTCATTTCTGGCCTAGAGAATCAATTTCCTGATCGTTTCCAGTTTTCAGGCACACACAGACTGAGTCTTCAGCACTGTTCCTAAGACACAAGACTATTTCACAACACTAGTGGCCTAACACAGTATGATTTCCAAACAAAAGAGACATGTTGTGCACTTGCCAAGACCAGGTCCTCACAGCTAGTTGAGTAACAGTCTCTCAGAGTGACTCCTCTGAACAAATGCTTGGGGGTTTCAAATAATGGGAGGAGTTTTACACAAACTGTATTGTAGCCAAAGTTGACATGTTTTCTTAGCAGCAGCAGCAGCAGCAGGTATTTAAAATCTACTCTTTCCAAATGGAGGAGATCTTTCAAGTTTTTCTTTCCAACTGTCATTTATTTCTTTTAACAATTTAAAAGCTATGTCCTCAGTAGATCTGAATCAGGCAGAAAAAGTCTGTCAAAAATAACTTATTGTCCAGTAGATGACGAGATAGGGTTTAAGCTACAGAGGTTCCCAACTATGGAGCCCCAGAAACTAATTCATCCTTCTCCAAGCTCTGCCAGGGTCATTTCCAGAGCCAGGAAAGGAATGACTCAGAAGAGTGCTGGTTTCGGTAGCACATGTCTTACCTTCAGGCCCAGAAATCTAAATCTCATCTCAAGAATGTTGTTCACTTTGCATTTGTTTTTGTAGGCAGGGAGAGTAGTTTTGGGGGGAATGACACCTTTTATCCATCTGTTGGGCTGCACCCCGCAGGCCTGCAAGCCCTGTACTTGCCCAACTTTGAGACCAAAGAACCCAGACAGCAACAGAGACATCAGTAGTTTAATGGTGAGGGGGATCTTACACATCTGAAACAAGGTACTGGAGCAACATCCTACTGTGTGGAACAGACAGTGGGCAGGTCATGGTTACCAAAGTTTCGAGGAATCACTTTGGATAGACATTCTCAAAATTATTTTCCCATAGAGTTTACTTAAAGGCTCTTATTTACTTAAAGTTTCATCTTATCAAGTTATTTTCGCTGCTGACAACTTCGCAACAGGATAATAAGGTCATATTTGGTCTCAAATAAGCCTAGGTACAATAGATATATTTAACACTGATGACTAAAGACATGTCTATATTAATCAAACTAACAAGCTTAAGCTAGTTTCAATACCAGATATGGATTTAATTCTAATATTTCCCAGATCACTTGAACCTGAATTTCATTCTGGAGCTTCTTTTATATTTCTGAGAATTTACTTGAGTGCTTAATTTTTTAAGCCAATTAAACAGAACTCATCCACAAACCAATTTTGGCAAAGTCATTTGGAAGGAGAGACACCTCACATTTATAAAGCACACATGAACATATGTACATACACAGACACAGATCTCACAGTTTTCCTACTAAAGTTTAAAAAGGCTTTTTTCCCTTCACTTTCAGGAATCACAGGTGATTAAAGTTCCAGAAAGCCCAGGTAGACCATTTATATCTCAAAGGAAACACCAATTCCTTCTATTAATAGAAAGCCTAGCTTCCTCTCACCACATGTGCAAAAACCAGTTTTAAAACATCGAGTCCCGTCCTGGACACTTTCAGGAATTTCTTCAGTTTATAAACAGCCAATTTCTGTTTAAATGAATAACAGTAATAGACAATAATATGTATCATTCACTTACATTCACATGCCTCACTTTCTGAGGAACATGAATCACCATTCAAGTTACTAGGACACCCTAAAGAGGGTTAAAACCAGGAAGAGAACACAGGATTTGGTCTCAGGTACTGAGACACTCAGACGCACACCCAAGATAAAATCCCAACCATTTCCAAAAGGCTCACTTTGATACAGTATCAGAAGCATTAGGAAGCGTTGCTCTCTTATACATCTTCCGATCACATCCTCTTCCTTGACAGGCAGGTGGCTACTAGCCAAGAGAGCAGGGAAAGAAGCCTGCCCTCATAGGCGGCCCCATGTAAGTGCTGCTGAAGGGCTGGGTGGCTGGTCACAGAGGCCGTCTTTGATACTTCTTGGCCAGTTAACATAACGTCTTCCCATGCCTGGGCACCAAACCTCCATCTCCACTGTTAGCTTGGTGTCTGTGGCCTTTCTTAATATAAAAGCAGAGGCCAGCCCAGAGCTGTGGCCACTGCCTTATGGTCTAACCTCTTTTTCCCACTGTAATAGTGGCCAGAATCTCCACCACAGCCTCAGGGCCATGTCTGAGTTCTCCATACTCTCTCGCCAGCCCCCACTCTTCAAGGACAGCCATCATGGGGCTCCACAGATTAATGGCAGCCACCCTGGGATTTCCCCTGTGACTTTTGGGATTATCCCCAGAAACTTTTGAGTCTCACATGCTAGTGGAGGCCCCACAACTTCCCACTCGCGTCCTTACTTCCCAGCTTCTCGGCACTCATGGGAGTTTCCTCAGCCTGCTCCCTGCAGGGATGCAAGCTCTGGACTTGCTCAGCCTCTGGACTAAAGAAAGAGCCCGGAGTTAGCCACAGAGACATCAGTGGCTTAATGGGTGGGGGTAGCTTACCTGTCGGAAGCAAGGTCCTAAAGGGACAGCCCACAGCGTGCGGTGGCCTGCGGGCGTGTCATGACGGGCGGGGCACAGCAGCCATCTTTGCTCCCAGTGGGAGGGGGCGGATACAAGTTATACGGGGAACCAACCTCAGATTGGCTCGGTGGTTACCAGGGAAACTAGCAGAGGGGCGTGCCCCTCATCACCCCTTTGATAGCGACAGGTGATGTTCTGCTCTACAGATTAGAACAATCAATAGTTGGAGCTGGGGGAAAGTATGTCAGTTATTTGAGTAGGTGTAGGTGAAGCAGCGGAGAAGGCAATGGCGACCCACTCCAGTACTCTTGCCTGGAAAATCCCATGGGTGGAGGAGCCTGGTGGGCTGCAGTCCACGGGGTCGCTAGAGTCGGACACAACTGAGCGACTTCACTTTCACGCTTCACTTTCATGCATTGGCGAAGGACATGGCAACCCACTCCAGTGTTCTTGCCTGGAGAATTCCAGGGACGGAGGAGCCTGTTGGGCTGCCTTCTATAGGGTCGCACAGAGTCGGATACGACTGAAGCGACTTAGCAGCAGTAGCAGCAGTAGCAGCAGGTGAAGCAGGCGCTGGTCAAGCAGGGGAGGTACCTTGAGTGGCCTTTACCTTATCCCATCAAAGAGGGCTTTGTCTTCCGTGTTTGTCCCTCGGTCCCCTCCACTGGTTGCCTTGTATAGGACCCAGGACACAAGACCCAGGCTCCGTGGGACCTTCAGTGGCCCACCTTTAAATATAGATTTCTGCTCCTTGTGAACAGATCTGGAACGAAATTTGCTTCAGAAGAAAAGCAGAACTGCGGTTGATACAAAGTTTTGGATTATATGTGGTTGGAAACTTCTCCATACCACCTCCAAACATTTATTATCATACAGAGTTTCAAAGTCTGGGTGACTTTTCTTGCTGCCCAATAAAGAGCAGAGAGAGAAAATCTTGGCCAGCAGTAGCCAACAAAAAGCATTTTGGTTTTGGGTTCTTAATTGTTAAGAGTTTAATATGCCAAGGTTGACTTTATTGCATGTCTCTCATCCTTTAGGAAAAAGTTTTCAAACAGTCTACCCAAAGGTTTTCCTATTGCAGTTTCTAGAGATGACTTGTGTTTGAATTTGGCCAATTAACATGACAATGTCCATGGCAGATTCTTTTCCAGGGGAAAAGAGTTGTTCTTTGAAGGGCAGTGTCTGAAGGTGTCGAGACCGAGAGGCATCTTCTCCTCTGGGACTGTTTGGATTGTATGTTCCTGAGCCAAAAAAACATTCTTTAGCATTGGCTGACAAAATGGGCTTCAGAACAGGAGTTTCTAAAGCTGCAGTGGAAAATTTAATTATTCAAGTCCTGTCAAAATCCATCTGCTTAATTCAACTGTTTCTGGGTAGGTACTTTCTATTTTTTCCAGCAGTATTACTTGATGGCTCTCTGATAGGAATATGAAATTAGCTTTCTTTATAAGCAAGCTTTTCTTTTTATTTTTCTCAGCCTTGGGAGTATTTGTGTTAGATATCCTCCTAGAGTTTATTTGCTTTATAGATAATTTGATAGAGACACTTAAGCGACTTTTAGAGCTGAGAGGTAGATGGTGTCATTTAAGGAATTGCTGCCAGAGATTTCAACGTGATAATGACTTAGTAACTGACTAGTCCCCACAACTTATAAGTAAAGCCTTTCTGTAATTTTATAGGGAGAAGAGAACCAGAAGTTTTTGGAGTCTGCACAAGACCCACATACGTGACATGTTTGTGAGCATGTCTGGGGTCTTGACTGTTTCAGGGTGCCTCATCTGAACAGTTGGAAAACCTGTACTAGACAATAGTTAAGTTTATGATAAGCACTCATAAATTTGCTTTTGGAGAGCGGGTGGGGGAAGGGTTTGAGTTGCTAAATGTATAAATAATGAATGTGCCAATATCTGGGCTTTTTCAGCTTAAATATCAGACAGAGAGCCTTATGCAAGCCACTGAGTTAGTGAAACTAGTTGTTATTTTAGGGTGCGTGCCTGGATAATAAACCATAGGACAGAAACGGAATTTTCAAAATCAGTGATGGCATGTGCATTTTAAATAGAAATTAAGAAAAAGTTATACTGATGATTCTCAGTGAAAATATGTATATAAGAAAACCTCGGTGAAAATATATATAAGAAAGTGGACTTGTTAGTAATAACAGCCTTACATCTGTATGGGGTCTGCAGCCAAATGGACTTTCAAAAACCAACTCCTCTTTTCCAATTCAAATAAAGAACTCTACTAATTTCAGTAGGTCTTCAAATCAAGAATGTGTCATGGGAATTTTTTTTTTTTTTTAATGTTTTAAGAAAGCATTTATTTGTTTGTCTGTACTGGGTCTTAGATGTGGCACATGGGATCTTTAGTTGTAGTGTGGGGTATCTAGTTACCTGACCAGGGATCGAACCCAGAAGCCTTGCACTGGGAGTTCAGAGTTTTAGCCATTGGTCCACCAGGGAAAGTCTCTATTGAGGTGATTTTGGAAAACAGCTCTCCGGGGCCTTGAAACTGGGGAGGAAAATAAAAATATTTTGCTGGGCTACTTCTGAATAATGAACATTCCTATGATAGAATCAGAGGCTTGCTGATCTGGGCCTGGCCAAGGATCATTTTTAGTTAAGAGCACTACTTGGTTTTCCATTTTCCCAGCTTTTCAAACCCTGACTTGTGTCAGTCCAACCCTGCAGGACCAACCCTGCACGTTCCACTTTTTCCTGCAGTCTGGAGGCCATGCCTACTTCGAAGGCTTGCAGGATGTAAGGCTGCTTCTTGTTACAAAGTTCTGACTCCTTCCTCACCAGACAGGGTTTGGGGCTTTTCCAGCCCTACTAGACACACCTTGGAGACTATTCTAGTTCTCCGCCTACCTCTTCGCTTTAAGTCTTCAGGTCCTTTAAGACAATAGGAAATAATCCATTTATTTTCTTCTGGGAACAACTCTGGTTTTACTTTGAGATGTTGGGGAACTGAATGAACCTTCCTGTGCCTGAATTCTGCTTCTCTGTTGTTCCAATCTCAAGGGCACATAGCCTCTTTGGGGTTGTTTCTGGATCTTCAGCGTGCATGTTAACAATTTATGGTGCTTTACTAAGAATTCGTGCTCTTGGGTTCCCCTTGAATTCTATTAATATGAGGCCCAAGTGCCTTCATGTTAAACAGCCTTCTTTGCTGATTTTAATGCTTCTGGTCTGAGGACAAAGTCTGAGAATCATTAATGCTTTAGAATTGTAATGTGAAAAGAGCTAAATGGGGTAATGAGCCCCAACTTCCTTATTTTTCAAATGAAGAAATTGAACTTAAATGATATGATAAACCCACGGCTAACTGGTAACAAATCTGGGACTAGAAACTTGGTTCTCCTACCTTTTAGTTTATGAGGTTATGAGGCATAAGGTGAGACACGACTACACAGAAGTAAAATAGCTCAGGGTTTATGGGATTGAGCCATGTGGCTGCCTCAAACATGTAAATTTGAGAATGTTACTGAAATGCAGAAATATGAGGACTATAGATTCTGTCCTGAATTATCTGGAAAGGTCTTTGTGTAGGTTATCAAGTCTAAACTTGCATTCAGTTCTTAAAATCCCCAGTGCCAAGTGGGCATCCATTTGGTTGAAGATTTGTTTGAAGATTTCTAGGGATAAATATGCCCCCAACCACCCTGAGCCCCTCTCCCTGTCCACTTCCTAACAGCTTATTTCCCATTATAATTACTTTCCTTTTGAGCTGGAACTCTCTCCTCCCTGCCTTAAGCTTCTATTGCCGAAGCTAGTCCTACTTTCTTTCTTTTCAATATTTGTTATTTTTTAGTTTTTAATCAAAGGATAATTGCTTTACAATATTACTTTGGTTTCTGCCATACATCAACATGAATCAGCCATAGGTATACATATGTCTCCTCCTTCCTGAAACTGCTGCTGCTAAGTCGCTTCAGTCGTGTCTGACTCTGTGCGACCCCATAGACGGCAGCCCACCAGGCTCCCCCGTCCCTGGGATCCTCCCGGCAAGAATACTGGAGTGGGTTGCCATTTCCTTCTCCAATGCATGAAAGGGAAAAGGGAAAGTGAAGTCACTCAGTCGTGTGTGACTCTTAGAGACCCCGTGGACTGCAGCCCACCAGGCTCCTCGGTCCATGGGATTTTCCAGGCAAGAGTACTGAGGTGGGGTGCCAGTGCCTTCTCCAATGCATGAAAGGGAAAAGGGAAAGTGAAGTCGCTCAGTCGTGTGTGACTCTTAGAGACCCCATGGACTGCAGCCCACCAGGCTCCTCGGTCCATGGGATTTTCCAGGCAAGAGTACTGGGGTGGGGGGCCAGTGCCTTCTCCATTCTTGAAACTACTTATTTTCATTTATTTATTTGGCTCTGCTGAGTCTTAGTTGTGGCACAGGGATCTTTTCGTTGAGACCTGCAAACTCTTGGTTGTGGCACGTGGGGTCTAGTTCCCTGACCAGGGATCGAACTCTGGCCCCCCTTTCATTGGGAGCACGGAGTCTTAGCCACTGGACCACGAAGGAAGTCCCTGATCCTATTTTCAAGAGCGATTCAGAACAAGTCCAATTTGCCTTCCACCTGATGACAGTCACGCTACCTAAACTGTTCTTGTTTAGCCTGAACAACCCAAGGTACTTTGCCATTCTTTGTGTAATTGGACTTTCAATTTTCTTCATTCTGATTCTTTTCTTCTAAGTGAAGTCTGTTTGGTCATTTCTTTGTATTAAAAAAATGACACCTGAAATAGTCACAGTACTCAGTGTGGTTTGACCAACTCAGAACTCATTATTTCTAGATATTTTTCTCCTAACTACAAGGACTGTGGGCTTCCCAGGTGGCACCAGTGGTCAATGCAGGGGACACAAGAGATGTGAGTTTGGTCCCTGGGTCAGGAAGGTCCCCTGGAAGAGGGCATGGCAACCCACTCCAGTGTTCTTGCCTGGAGAACCCCATGGACAGAGGAGCCTGGCAGGCTACAGCCCATAGGGTCACACATGTCAGACATGACTGAAGCGACTTAGCAACCACACAAGCATAAGGACTGAAAATACATCTTTTGGGGTGGCCCAGTCACATTCAACTCATAGTCATTTAAAACTCCCATTTTTTTTTTTTTTTACATGTGCTGTTAAAATCATGTGTCCTCACATAGTTTGGTTTTTTTACAGCCACGTGTTTTACTTCATGGGGCTGCCCATGTGGTGCTAGTGGTAAAGAACCTGCCTGTCAACGAAACTAACAAACATACTGTAATCAACTATACTCCAATACAATTTTTTAAAATATTAAAAAAAAAAAAAAGTGTTCCAGCCTGGGAAATCATGTGAGTCAAAGACCAAAGACGAAAGAAAATAAAGCTTGGGGTGTGGGTGGAGGGTTGGAGAAGGAAATGGCAACCCACTCCAGGGTTCTTGCCTGGAGAATCCCAGGGATGGGGTAGCCTGGTGGGCTGCCGTCTGTGGGGTCGCACAGAGTCGGACACGACTGAAGCGACTTAGCAGCAGCAGCAGCAGTGGGTGGAGCGTACACGTAGATGGGTCTGGCAGAGACAGGTACCAGGAGAAGGGCACTGGAAGCAGCTGTGGGATTGGCGAGTGTCTGGGTGGTTGATAGAAATGTTGGTCAGTGGTGTCTGAGACTGATACCAATCCATTAATTGATCTTCTTTAGGGAAGACAGTTTCCCACAACTCTAATCACTACATTTTCCATCCTGTCCACCAAAATATCCTGAGAGATTTGGCCAAATATCTAGCTGAAAATCAGACACACCATGTTCCCTGATTGAGCAGACTAATAACCTTAATTAAAAAGAAAATGTGTTGACCTTCGTCTGGCCTAACTTGGCCCCTGTGAACCTGTGCCAGTCACCTGTGACTGATGTCTGATTTTTTTTTTTAATATTTATTTATTTGTTTGGCTGCACCGGGTGTTAGTTGCAGCATGCAGGATCTTCGATATTCATTGCCACATACAGGAATTTTTATTTTGCAGCCATGCAGGTGATGTCTGATTTCTCATCCACACGACTCCCCCTGAGTCGGTCCCTAGGGAGAGAGCCAGGAGAAAGCCTCTTGGAAGACTGACCTCATAAAATGTAACGGTGGATAATTGTGAAATATGATATAGAAAAGATTTTCTCTTGCTCAAGAGATGTCAGCTGGGTTAAAAGGAGCCCTCGTGGGGCACTGTCTGGCTGTTACAGCAGAGTGGTTAAGAGCCAGGCCTGGGAATCAGATTACCTAGATGCAAACCCTGCCTTTCTCAGTTACTGTCTTCATGACTTTGAACAAAAGGTTGGCTTTCGTCAGCTATAACAGGGAGATCAAATGCCTACATCTCGGGGCAATATGTATCTGAAGTAAATTAAATAATATATGTCCAGTGCTTGGCACATAGTATGCATTTGATAAGTGTTATTATTTTTCTAGAACAAATTGTTTTCATCATAAAGACTCTCGCACCTTCTAATTTCTTGCCCTCGTGTGGTCTTGTCATTTTCTCTCATACTTCGTGGAGCAGCCCCCTCTTTTTTTTCCTGTTACAGCAACTGTGAAGTGCNTAGTATGCATTTGATAAGTGTTATTATTTTTCTAGAACAAATTGTTTTCATCATAAAGACTCTCGCACCTTCTAATTTCTTGCCCTCGTGTGGTCTTGTCATTTTCTCTCATACTTCGTGGAGCAGCCCCCTCTTTTTTTTCCTGTTACAGCAACTGTGAAGTGCAAAGGGAATACAGTATCTGGAAGCAGCGCTATGAATTCTTTTGATTAAAGCGATACTTTTTTTCCTCCCATTTTTGGAGGCCTGGAGTCAGCTAGCCAGGCTGATGTGAAGAAAGACTTGTGGCGTGAGTGAGCTGGTACAGGGTTCCATGCCTGCAAAGTCACCCCACCCCCAAGTCTGCAGTGAAGGCTGTGGGTGGACCGGTGACAGGAGGCATTCAAAGTGCAAAGGGAATACAGTATCTGGAAGCAGCGCTATGAATTCTTTTGATTAAAGCGATACTTTTTTTCCTCCCATTTTTGGAGGCCTGGAGTAAGCTAGCCAGGCTGATGTGAAGAAAGACTTGTGGCGTGAGTGAGCTGGTACAGGGTTCCATGCCTGCAAAGTCACCCCACCCCCAAGTCTGCAGTGAAGGCTGTGGGTGGACCGGTGACAGGAGGCATTCTTTCTCGGTGCTGTACGTGACGTCCCAGGCAAATGGACAGCGTGAGCCTTTGTGATTTTGCAACGTTTCGTTGTTACTTAGCACTTTAGATTAGCGACTGTCCAAAGCTGATGCAGCAGCTAATGTTAGGAAAGGGATGTTATTTTGTCAGCTTGTATAAGTTACCAGCGGACCAAAATTTGCACTTCATTTGTCAATTAGAAAAGTAGAATGAGTCCCTGAGCCCTCTGAATTTGGAAATCTTTCCTACCATCCCAGCCATTCATCATACACCATGATATCTAAAATTCCGTTTGGTAATCCAGGGTCACTGGAGATACTCATTAGATTTTCCCACACATTTGGATCAGTGTAAGTATGAATAGATCAGGGCTAAGGCTAAGATTTGCCCTCAAGACATTTTGGGGGCTTTCTGAAGGTTTCTAGTAAGCAGTCATGTATTAATGTTCATTTGTGTCTTTCCTCTTTTGTAAGTATTCTTCTGGGAGATGGAGTGGTCAAGACATTGCCCGCCTCAGTCCCTATTCTCCTGTCTGAAACAAGAAGAGCCTGTTTCAGGAAGAGATGTGGAGATGGTGCATTGTTAATGAGAATAACATGCCCTCTGCAGCCTCCTCAGCCGTGGAGCTGGGCTATGAGCTGGGAACACCTGCTCTTATGTGCTGTATGTTTCAATCCATTGAAAGATCTTAGTGCAAAATCAAGCATGGAATGATGTTCTGTGGTTTTCAAAGAGGTTCCTGCGGGGTTTGAGTTGGATAGGCCAGGCCAAGAACAAACTCATTCATCTGTGACAGATATAACTAGACTCCAATGTCTGGTCTGGGAAAACTGGACGTGTTTTACAGAATGCACAATGCTTGGGATCCTCATTTAGAACATTTATAACATTAGTCTGGCCCCAAATCGAGCTGACCTCACAACTGTCAAGAGGGTAAGTATGTTTGGGTCTGTGTCTTTATGCCATCTAGTGAAATTATCAAGTTTGTTCTCTAGAAAAACTGCAGATCAATTTGCTGCATCTCTAAGTCATTTCCCCTGTAAGGCCAACCCAGTAACCTCATAAAAAAAAAAAACAGCTCATATCTCCAAGCCTAACTTTTCTCAGTTCCTCTGGATAAATAAAGTTTCTCTGTGAATCAATTAGAGGAATCTCCATTTTTTTTTAAATATCAAAGAATTGGATTAAAATGGATTGTGCAGGAAATGCTGTCACAAAAAAGGCCAACAAAAAGAAGACATGCTTAATTATTGAGTGGAATATTCATAATTTTTCATATCTATCAGCTCAGTGTGTCCCTAACATGTTTTTAAGATGTACAAAAGGAACACATATTATAGCTTTTTTTTTTTTTTTTTTTTTGAGGAAAGCAAAACAAATGCCAATATAATCCTTGTTTTTGAATACTTCATTTCTCTTCAGTTGAACAAAATAACACCATTTCTTTTTCAATTCTCTCTTTTAGGGCTACCCTCAACCCAACCATTGTGTAAAGAAGTTCATTTAAAGGTAAACCCCGCAAGACCTTGAGAAAAGTTTTGCTACTATACTGTTGTAGTTAATCATAAATGATTACTAATTCCTGCCTTCTCTGCAGTTAATCATGGATTTCTGGTTTTTCAGTCAGGATAAAGAAAGTTTAAATGTCTCCAGGAGCTCTCAGAGACCAGCAGGCTTACCATATTTTCCTCGGAGTGCTCTCTCCTAGTCAGGACGTTTCTCAGTGCCACCTTTAAGTACACCCGTTGTTGACCTGAGTGAAAACTAGATGTACGGGTGTTGGAGTAGGAAGTTAATAGGTATGTCCAAACCTATTATTTCCAATAAGCCTTTATGAGGCCTTTCTTCTGAGTTAAGATAGCTGAAGGCTTGAATTTGGCCAGTAGTAGGAAACGGACTTGCCATGGTAGCATCAGACATCCTGGTTTTAAAAGAAGACGGATCAGAGAATGAAGGCTGGACTCTGAAATACCCACGCCCTGCCTTCCTGTCGTCTCTCTCTCTTTCCCCCTTCCTGTCGTCTCTCTCTCTTTCCCCCTTACCTTTTCCTCTTCTCTTTCTAGCACGGTTTCTCCTCTCCCTCTCCTCTCCATGTCCCTGTCACTGTCTCTCACTTTGTCCTCCTGAAAGTTATCTTGACTATTTTCTCCCAGATCAAAGGTAGAAGTGGACCATTTGATTAATTGCCATGCAGCAGAACCCTTTGCCTCCTTGACACACAAGCCAAGGAGACAAAGGGCAGTCTTTAGAAGTCTTGAGCTGTGTGGGTGCAGGGTGTAGAGTTCACAAGCCTGAGAGCATGGGGCCCTCCCAGCAGGGATGTGAAGGTCCTTAGACCCTGCCAAAGAATCAAGTTGCGACTGCCCACGTTGTGTTGAGCCATATTAGAAAGCAAAACAAATGCCAATATAATCCTTGTTTTTGAATACTTCATTTCTCTTCAGTTGAACAAAATAACACCATTTCTTTTTCAATTCTCTCTTTTAGGGCTACCCTCAACCCAACCATTGTGTAAAGAAGTTCATTTAAAGGTAAACCCCGCAAGACCTTGAGAAAAGTTTTGCTACTATACTGTTGTAGTTAATCATAAATGATTACTAATTCCTGCCTTCTCTGCAGTTAATCATGGATTTCTGGTTTTTCAGTCAGGATAAAGAAAGTTTAAATGTCTCCAGGAGCTCTCAGAGACCAGCAGGCTTACCATATTTTCCTCGGAGTGCTCTCTCCTAGTCAGGACGTTTCTCAGTGCCACCTTTAAGTACACCCGTTGTTGACCTGAGTGAAAACTAGATGTACGGGTGTTGGAGTAGGAAGTTAATAGGTATGTCCAAACCTATTATTTCCAATAAGCCTTTATGAGGCCTTTCTTCTGAGTTAAGATAGCTGAAGGCTTGAATTTGGCCAGTAGTAGGAAACGGACTTGCCATGGTAGCATCAGACATCCTGGTTTTAAAAGAAGACGGATCAGAGAATGAAGGCTGGACTCTGAAATACCCACGCCCTGCCTTCCTGTCGTCTCTCTCTCTTTCCCCCTTCCTGTCGTCTCTCTCTCTTTCCCCCTTACCTTTTCCTCTTCTCTTTCTAGCACAGTTTCTCCTCTCCCTCTCCTCTCCATGTCCCTGTCACTGTCTCTCACTTTGTCCTCCTGAAAGTTATCTTGACTATTTTCTCCCAGATCAAAGGTAGAAGTGGACCATTTGATTAATTGCCATGCAGCAGAACCCTTTGCCTCCTTGACACACAAGCCAAGGAGACAAAGGGCAGTCTTTAGAAGTCTTGAGCTGTGTGGGTGCAGGGTGTAGAGTTCACAAGCCTGAGAGCATGGGGCCCTCCCAGCAGGGATGTGAAGGTCCTTAGACCCTGCCAAAGAATCAAGTTGCGACTGCCCACGTTGTGTTGAGCCATATTTGCATTTGAGGAAAAAGCATACAACCCCAGCTATTAAGCCATGTGGACTCTATAAGTTTGATTTAAAGTTTGAAAAAAAAAAATTTTAATTTCCATGTGTGGAAATCAGTAGCATGATGGTTGACAGTCAGGAATGATGACTGACACCTTTCTTTCCCGTGCTGTGAAAAGTCCTCAAAATTACACTGTCCCATCCAGGCATCACTAGTTCTGTGTAGCTATTTTCATTCAAATTAGTTAAAATGAAGTAAAATTTAATATTTTGTTCCTTAGTCACATTAGTCTCATTTTAAGTATTCAGTAGCTATATGGTGGCATCAGTTACTCTATCAAACTGTGTAAGTAACATAACATTTCCATCTTTGTAGAAAGTTCCTCAGGACAGAACTGTTCCTAATCCTTTGTTCTCTTAAGCCAGGTAGGTTAGAGGAGGCCATGGAGTGCTCCACAATAGAAAGCTGAGTAGGATTTCAGAACTGCCTGAACACAAAGAAAATAGAATGACATGTTAAAATAAAGAGAGGTGGAATGAGTTGATACAAATGAGATACTGTTTGGAAAGTTGTTTTAGAAGTTGAGAAGATACACCTGTACATATAGTTATATATACATAGATACACTGATACAATTATAGATGGAATTATGACAGTTATTGTGATTATTTCTAAGAGAAGAATGTTCACTTGAGGATGAAAGCTTAGTCAATGGCTACTCATCAGAACTAAAATTCAGGGTTCGACCCTCCTAACCTAGGCTAGGTCTCAAATGAGGAACCCTGCCTTCTTTGTAAGGCTAACAGTTGCTTTGAGTAATTGAGATGTGCTTAAATTCTCCCATCTATGGGGTTGCACAGTGTCGGACACGACTGGAATGGCTTAGCAGTTAAATTCCCAAAGGGAATTTTGTTCCCACAGATCATCTTCCCTAGATCCTAACAGGGGTCCAGGGTCACTTACTACCTTCAGGTAGTGAAAATGATGATTTTAAAGCAAAGATCTTCTTTAGCCTAACCAATAATCTTCCTCTTGAATTGAACACAGATCCCATCAGACCTTTCTCTCAAGTTAACTCATGGTTCAAGCCTGATCTGGATGTTTGTCAGTCATGCAGAAAAGACCCTTTGGCTACTCTGCCCCAGTGTCATGATTACAAAGACACAGACTAAGACAATGGATTCTAGTCTCCTGGCTTGCACAAGGCAGGCTTTTCCAAGCCAGGTGGCAATATCATTGAGATCCAATGTCCCTCAAAGCAAGAACATTGGGTTCTTCGGAGACATCAGCTTTGGCCGCTGTACTGTGACTTCCTAAATTCGCTAATGATCCTGCCTTTCCTCTCCTCCCCCCAGGCACTTTCATTTACTTTTCAACCCTTTGGCTCTGACCTCTTGGTGGTTACAAAACTGAATAGGTAAGAGGGCTGGGGAATAATCCACCAAACCCTCATCAAGTCTTAAGAATTCAGGTGTTGGTGTCTGTGTGCTGGGTCCTTCTCACCTGTTCCTCTGTGAAACATGTGGGAAGGCAGTCTGAGCATCACATGTTCTGGTAAAATCTCTCTGAGCTGAAAGTTAAGCGGGTCTCACTGCCTTGTTGGAGGATGAATGGAGTTTGTGATGAATCCAGGAGAAGCGATCAGAGGTTTAATCAGTGCATACATGAGCCTGATTCTTCACTGGTAATGATTAGAACTTTTCATCAACACATTTGTTACTAATCAACAAATATTTATTGAGTGCATTTTCATCAGATGTTGAGGTATAACGAGGGAACCTATTGTCTATTTGTCAAGTTTTGAACAGATCGATACGTTATGACTCACAAACTTTGGAAGTCTCAAACGTTTTGTGTTGAGTATTTTAAAGGTTTTATTCTTATCACCAAATGTGAAAAGTGGAATGTGAAGAAAGATTGTGGAAGGGTAACGGTCCCTCCTTATCTCTGTTTCCTAGGTCTGAGATGAACTGTGGGGAAAAAATTAGTCATCTGAAGGATGGGTCCATTATGAACAAAGTCTGAAAATGAAAATTGAAATGGTTTTTAACTACCTGGCTGTTTCTGCATTGATTAGTTGTTTGTTGAAATAGGAAGGCTATGCCAGAGCTTTCTCTCACATTCCTGGGATCTGAATTTACATGCCTGGTGTCTGCTTTCAGAGCACCGTCAAAACTTGCTTGTCATTTGCTTCATCAGTTCATTGCCAACAACTGGTGTAGCTGAGGGAAGAATCTCTTTCAGAGAGGCGAGGGACCTTGGAAGTCATCTGTTTTCACTTCTTTACCTTCTGAGTGAGACGTCTGAGGTCCAGAGAGGTGAAGCACCTCCGGGCAGGTGCATAGCTTCTTGGGCTAGAAGCTGGACGACTGACATTCTGCTTTCCTCTCTCTCTCTTTTAAATCTGGCTGTGCCAGGTCTTAGCTGCAACATGGGGGATCTAGTTCCCCAACCAGGGATTGAACACAGGCCCCTTGCATTGGGAGCGCGAGTCCTTACCACTGGACCCCCAGGGAAGTCCGTGCCTCTCTTAACTAGGTTCTCCACCAGCTTGATTTGCCCTGTGTTTAAAACCATCCCACTGCTGATCTGTGAAGAAATGTTGGTTATGGAAATGTGAAGGCACATCTTTTGGATAGCTTTTCAGGCCAAAGCAGAGAACTGTTTCTAGAATCTGAGGCAGCAACATTTCTAAACAGAGACTTCAAGCTTCTGGATTCTGAGTAGTTTCCCAGTTTGATAAAATGGGCTCTCCTAGCTTTACCTCCTTGAAGAAAGGCTGCTCCATCAGGAACAGTTTGGATAACACAATTTAAAAGCAATACAGCACAGTGATGAAAGTATGGATTCCAGAGCCAAACTGGGTTCGTAATCCTGGCTCTGACAGGTACAAGTCGTATGACCTTGGACAAAAACCACTTAATTGCTCTGAGCCTCAGTTTACCCCTGTTTAAACTGGGGATAATGATAACAGTAGTATATTCCTCAGTCAAATCAGTATATTGTAAAGCATTTAGAGTGGTACCCTGGCACATTATTTAAGTGTTAGCTATTTTTATTACTGGCACATTACTTAGGTGTTCGCTATTTTTATTATGCATGTATGCTAAGTCACTTCAGTCATATCCAACTCACTGTGACTGCATGGACCGTAGCCCATCAGGCTCCTCTGGGAGGAGAGGCAAGAATATTAGAGTGGGTTGTCATGCCCTCCTCCAGGGGATTTTCCTGACCCAGGGATCAAATATGGGTCTCCTGCGTTGCAGGTGGATTCTTTACCATCAGTGCTACCCAGGAAGCAACCCCCCCCAAAACTTTTTTGTTATTTACTTGGCTAAATGCAATGTACTGTATCCTCTATTTATTTCCTACATAAAACTATAAGAAACAAAGCAGGAAAAGCATAAGAAATCAAGGGAGTGATGTGATTTGAAAGTGTCAATTCATCATCCCTTTAATTGGCCTGACACATCACTAGAATAATCTACTATGGCCTAAACCATGGGGTGTTAGAATTATCAGAGGCTTGAGAGGTCACCTGATCCATCTTGCTGGCTTAGGAAAGAGCCTGAGGCCTAGAGAAGGACCCACAGTCTTAACGGTCAGGTTCAAGTGCCTGCCGTCCACCAGTAGCCTGGCCATGGTGGCCTGAAAACAAGACATTGCCTGAAAAGGGGGGAGGTGGCTGAGAATTTAGTGGATCCTAGAAAGGAAAAGGAAGGACTTATTCCAGTTGTCAGACTTGCCACTGAGGAGTAGTTCAGTGAAAGAAGGAAAAGGACTAGGCTTTCCTGAGTCACACTGTTCCCCTCCTCCTGCCCCGTTTCTGAGCCTGCCTATTGGTTTATATTTCAACTGCATCTGGTGGTGGCAGTGGTGGAATTTCTGACTCAGGTCCCCACGAAACATGAACAAAGTTCCTCTTAGTTGAATGGGGTTCCCTCATGTCCCCTCAAGTTTGTACCCACAAGCTTCAAAGGCAATTAAAGGTCCTTCATCAAGCATCTGGTGCTTCCCTAGTGTCTCAGATAGTAAAGAATCTGCCTGCAATGCAGGAGACTTGGGTTTGATCCCTTGGTCAGGAAGATTCCCTGGAGGAGGGCATGGCACCTGACTCCTGTATTCTTGCCTGAAAAATTCCATGGCTAGAGGAGCCTGGCAGGCTACAGTCCGTGGGGTCACCAAGGGTTAGACATGACTGAGTGACTAACACTTTCATCAAGCATCCAGCTGACATCCCAACAGAGCCAAGTTCTCAGCCAGGTTCCCAGTGGGTCAGGACCCCACTTTTCAAGACTGTGACATGGATGAGCAAGATAATGACATGGATGAGCTATCATAATGAGATGACACATTTTAGTGATTAACTTCATTTGGGCTTGTATTGCCATTTTTATTGTGAAATAAATAATACATTCAAAAGAGTATATGCCATATATTGTAATTAAAGGCAAATAAAAATGAATACTCAGTATCTACCATTCAGGTTTTAAATTAGAACATGTTAATATTTCTTATAAGGGCTAGACCAAAACTCCATGAGGTCATGTGTATATAGTATATAATATGTCTTTACACATGTATATAATCATATATATATATTTAGTATTTGGCACTATCGTCTGTGTATATATAT